>JAADXY010000198.1:0-36580 GCA_023338065.1 Phytopythium montanum
CCCGATCCCGAAGGGACACCGGCCTCGCACGACCGGGATCCTGCATCGGGGCGGCTTCCCAAGCTTCTTCTGTGGCGGATTGGCTGGGCAAACTTGACCCTGCGATCCAGCGTGTCCTCCCGAGCTTGTCGACCTACGAGGATCGACCCCTCCGAACGACACCAAGGCGCTGATCGACGGCCGCGCAGACATTCGACAGCCGCAAGTTCCTCGCATCCGATCCAAGGTCTACATAAGCCTTGTCCGACCGCAACTTTTGCCAGGCGATCTACGACACCAACCAGCCGGTACAGCTTCGATATGGACAATGAGGGGCGATTCCGACGTGCTTTCCTGTCTCATCCGTTCATGTTAAGACACCAAGAGAACGAGCTGAGGATCCATGGGATTGACGGCGCCTTCATGATGAACCCAGCCAACACGGAGATCATGTTGGTCCTGGTTGGGCGACACAGCGACAACCACAACATCATCCTGGCAATTGCGCTGTGCGAGAGCGAGGACAAGGTCAACTGCTCGTAGTTCCTGCAGATGTGCCAACTCGCGGGCGTCGTCGGCCACGACGATGAGCAGATCGAGTGAGTGGCCGGTGTGAAGGGCGATCAGATCGAGCGAGTGGCCGGCGTGAAGGGCGAGCTGTAGAAACCACTCGAACGATTTCTCTCTTCAACTCACGAATGGCGCGCGTCGTTTTCCCCGGCCTGGATGTCCCCTGTGGATTCAGTACATGCAAACAATTAAAAAAAAAGTATCATCACGTTATAGAGGTTTTATAAACAATTTCAATTTGTGGACCGATTAATCACAATCAATTATAGTTTTCTACGAGCTCAATTCTTCCGCGCAAGGTCGCCAAGAACATTGGGCAGATGCGAAAAGGAAGGAGACGAAGAGGCCAAAGAGACGAAGCCAAGAAGACGAAGACGCCGTGCCTGTCTCGTGCTACATGCTCACTCCGGACGAGTTCTACCCCGACAACACTCTGACGCCCAACCACTTCCGCAGCACGTACATCGGAAGCGCGGGCAACCCATGGAAGCGCAGGCATCGCCACAATCTGGAGTTGACGGGCGGAGCGGAGCGGACGATCGCGCTGGGTCCATGGGAGACTTCTGTGGTGGTGGACAAGTTTGCGGTGCCCGAACTCGCGCACATGTGTAAGATAGCAACCGTAGCGATGGATGATGCATTTAACAAGTTCTAACGCGCTGTTTGCTGGTCGAAAAAGCTTGGCAGAAGCCTACCAAAACCATCGGTAGGCTGCACGTCGGCACGCCCGGCTCAGTCGAACGGAGGCTGTGCGCTCTGTTCGCGCTGTTGAACCACTCAACTTGGCGGGACATGAGCGTTGTGGTGACGTTCACCAGCCGGCAGAGGAGGGCGGTTGTAAGGTCACTGAGTGCTCGCTATCACTGGCCGTCCCGAGTGGTCGTGCAGATGCAAGGTATGTTCGACCACACATACGGGACGGCACCTCCAGAGATCGAGAACAGGAACTACGCGGCCATGAACAGCGGCAACCGCAACGACAACAACAGCGACCACGGCGATGCCGACGATGCCGACGATGCCGACGACGATGACGAACTGCCAAACACACGGGAGATCGCGGGTGTTCTGTTCGTGGACGTCGGCCTGAATCAGCAGATGTGCGACCTGTGCGGCAAGGTGTACAGTCAGCATCGACGTGCTGAACCTGGGAATCTCATCACCTACCTGCAGAGGCCGATTCACCGCGACAACTTCATGCTCGAGTGGCGTAGTCGTCGTGGACAGACTCATCGTAACTAAATCTAATGTCTTGATCTAATAGTGTGATCACATTAGTCAAGTGAAATGTAACCCTTGAATGGCGTATTCCACATAATACAATGCAAATGATTCTAGAAAATGATCTGAACTATATTCATTTTTTAAGACAAATGTCAACAACTTTCAACTTCAATACAGCAATGCTATTGCATTATTAGGGTGGTGCACGCTATGACACGAATTTTGCAAATCTTGATCTATTAGAGAAATGAGAAACCAAGACAAAATGCTATAAAAAATGATCGTGATTGGTCTTTCAAATCAGTACCAACGTACATTTTCTTAAAACAAATAGTATATTATAGAAATTTCTCCGATAATCGTTTAGTTCAACTTTCACAACTCATTCTATTTTAATATTTTTTAGATTGACGCCGCCTGTCAGCTGGACTGCTCCGGAAGGCCCTCATCCTCGATTTTGTATTTTACAAGCGGATAGACAGGGGTGGTGACATGCACAGGCAGGTGGTTAAAGGCTAATATCGCCATCCAAGCGCACGCTGCCGCCACTAGCGTCGAATGAAGTGGTGCACACCATTTCTAGATCCAATAATAATGGTGCCGTGCCACTCTGGTAAAACCGTGTCTAATTCAATATCAGGTGCTATAAAAGCGTTGTTTTATACCGTTGTACCGAGTAAGATATATCATTACGCACACAACTACTGCACGAGAATCCTGGATTCGCATAACGAAACGGGAAAGTGCATATACATTGGAATCGTCCCGCTAAAATGCAACTTACAATTCAATAGATTATTCAAGTGTACATTTTTTGAAGGACATCTTGGGAGTGCAGGCACATGGTCGCTGGGCAAACTTGTTTGACTTCGGTTATGTGACGTGCAGCGATTCCCATGCTATCGCGATGACTCAATCTTGTGAATTTTTCTTTAGCATTGACCTTTGCAAGCTCCTAAAGGTGATTTTGTCGCCATGTTTGGTTGGCCAGAGGTTCTTCTTCAATGCCAGACAGAACAAATTAGACTGATAGAAAGAGTGTCTTACATTGTGTAGGTGAAATATAAATTGTGGTTTGGGAAAGTTTCGTGGCGTGCTTTATGATATATGTTGTTGTGTCCTCCAAAATGCTGCGCTCTGATTGGACAATGCAAGGTGTGCTTTATGAATTCTCCGTGCGTTATGCTATATCTTATTCGGTACTAGTCTGGTTGGGGATGATGGAAACATTGGCGCCATTTATGTCGAATCACAGCGAAATGTAATCCAAACTAAGCGACTATTGGCTTAAAATGATGTCGGTGATATCAGCTATTGGTGGGTATTTGAATCACCCTGTAAATCATCGTCAGTCAGGATTTACATCCATCCGCATAAGCTGCCTCAGTCTCGCCATTTGTGAAGCCTCTGCCACCACCAAACCAACCATCTCTAGGCTGCTCTGCCAGCCGCATGCCAAACCTTTCACCCAAGCAACGACGCTCCGTGATTGATGAGTTTCTGGCTCGTCGTGAAGGTGGAGTTTTGCGCCGTGGAGCACAGGCCGAGGTAGCCCGGCTGGTTGGGTGTAAGGCACCCGCCATCAGCAAAATATGGTCCCGCTACCACACCACGGCACCCAACGGCATCAGCGGCGGTGAGCGGGAGAGTCGTATCAAGTTCAAGTCCGGCCGAAAGCCGCTCGACAGGGAGGAGGTGGAGGCAAACCTGCGCGCGGTGCCCATGGATGATCGCCAGAACACCCGCCGTGCTGCTGAGGCGGCGGGCATCTCGCGTCACCTCGTCAACTCGGTGCTCAAGGAGGGCACGGTGAAACGCACCTCGTCGCGCATCAAGCCGCTGTTGACGCCCGAGAACATGCTCACTCGAGTTGAAGCGGCACTCACGTTCATCGACGACAGGACGCTGCAGTTCGAGTAGGTGGAGAACGTCGTGCATATCGATGAGAAGTGGTTTTATGCAGATAAAGACAAGCGCTCGTACCTGCTGCTGGAGGGCGAGCGGTCTCCTATGCGGGCCTTGCGCCACAAGAACTACATCTCGAAGACCATGTTCCTCGCTGCGGTCAAGGAAAAATGCACAGCAGTGGAGTACCTGTCTTTTCCCTCTAATAATGTATACGATGCACAGAAATGATCCTCACCGCAACAGCACTTGGAATGGCAAGCTGGACATCTGGCCGTTCAGCGAGGAGTACGTGGCCCAACGAACAAGCAAGTATCGGCCTCGTGGTTCAATCTGTACGCGCAACATCGCAACTGTCAACCGCGACGTCTGCAAGGAGTTCCTATTCAAGTTCGTCATACCAGCGATCAAAGTCAAGTGGCCTCGGAAGGGCATCCGTCGCCCAATCTTCATACAGCAAGACAACGCAGGGTCCCAGGTGCCGCCCTCGGACCCCGGCGTTGTAGCGGCTGGCACGGCGGACGGCTGGTGCATCCGACTGACCTTTCAGCCAGCCAACTCGCCGGAGTACAATGTCCTGGACCCTGGACTCTTCGCGTCAATCCAGACCCTACAGTTCCGCCACCCAATTCACACTGTCGAGAAGCTTATCGAAGCGGTGGAGTCTGCGTTCAACGACATGAGCACGAGAGCCCTCGACGACGTGTTTCTCACGTTGCAGTCGTATGCTTTGCACACTTGACCTGGACGGCGGCAACACGTACAAGCTGCCATACATCGGGAAGAAGAAGCAACGCAACGCCGGAATGCTCCCCCGCGTGCTCAAGTGAGACCAAGATCTGTACTTGCGCGCGAAGACGCTGCTAATCGTGCCAGCGCGCTGTTTTCGAATAGGGCAGGTGCAGCTTCAATTTGCTTCCAAAATAAATATCTTCAAAACTGATCTTTACTGCTCTGATTGTGTCAGAAGGAATGTTTCCATCATTTCCAAACTGTACTTCTGTATGTGATGCTACCTATTTATGCCAAGGACATAATTGCGAATAAAATTGTCCAGCACCAAGTGCTGAGTGGTTGTTTAGGAGTGCATGAATCTCCATGATGGCACACGCTGTCGCTACGAAAGTGCCACCGATGTTATCACAAGATACAGAGGTGTGATGATGTGAGAACCATTCAATATATCCGCCCGGAGCTTACGTTTTTGGACACGTATCCCAAATCGGCCGTTTTCCCTACACTGTCACGCTTACAGTAGTAGTCCTTTTTTCACTTTTCAACTTACTTGAGATGTCACGGTACTTCTGTTCAGCCATCTTTGTAGCCCTCGTAATCAGCGCATTCACGTGTGTCTAAAACCGGTCCTCATCGTTGTCGGCATACGGTGCTCAAGTCAATCTACGTTACTTAACTCGTTGCCTCAGTACATCTTCTCGTCGCTCGGGTCGAAGCCGCTGTTGAGCACCGCGCGGAACTCGTCGTTGGCGCGCAGCAGCTCGGCGATGCGCTCGTACCGCTCCGGGTCCTTGCGGATGAGCAGGATGAAGCACTCGGTGTCCAGCTTGCCCTTGATGGCCGCCAGCTCCATCGCCTTCTTGGTCTAACGGCGAGCAGCAACACATGAGCGAACCATTAGCGACCGGCTTGGCTACCGACACGCAAGCGGGACGAGCTTCACGACGTACCATGGCGTGCACATACTCGACCACGAGGTCCTCCATGAGCTCCGCGGTCTCATCCAGCGGCGCGGCGTCATCCCCAAACCCGAACATCATGTGCTTGACTGTCGCCACACCAAACAACAGCGTTAGCGTCCACTCACAGGGCACCAACACACCTCGACAGCCACCAACGTACTGCTGTCGACCAGCTCGCCCTTCACAAACGGCTTGGCGGCCGGCGCGGCGCTCGTGTGCGCGTCAACAGCGCTCGAGGCCGCTCCTCCGCTAGAAACTGCCATCGCCCCTGACGGCCCCGCGTCGCCTGTGCTCGCCTTCTTGGCGGGCGACGCGCTAGTCTTGGAGCCGGTAGACGCATCGCTGGCCTTGCGCTTGCGCGCCTTGGGCGTGCTCTTCTTCTTGGCGGCAGCCGCGCCGCCATCCGCTGCTATCGCGCTCTTGGGCTTCGTCATGCTTGCGAAGGCTAAAGTGCACTGCAGAAAAGGTCTCAGTTAGTGCATATCGATATTCATTGGTCAAAATTCAGGACATACTGCTTTGATTTGTCAATAATCTCATTCAGTGACGTGATTGGCTGTAAACCCGCGCTTGACACCTTCTTCAAGGCACGAAACGACGCGGAGAGCTCCTCGTCGAGCAGCTCCTCCTACTTCCTCATCAAGCTTCTCCTGCCCTGCCTGCGCACCTCGACTATGGGCGGCAAACACTCGACGCCCGTGGCTTCAGCCTCGTCTTCGACCCATGGGAGCCCCCAGGCGTCCCGCTCTGCCCCAGGACCTACCGCTACAGCCTCCTCCGCCTCCTACTCGTCCGCTCTGGCCTCCAATGCGACTCCACAACCGCCGCGAACCCACGGCGGAGGGCCGAGCACCTCGGCCACCATCCGCCCGCTAGAAGTCACACCACGTGGAGTCACACCGCTCGACCTCAAGTGAGTTCATGCGGGTGAACCGCAGCGGTTAAGGACGGAAGCCTGGCTGACTTACAGGTTGCACGCTGCTGCTCAGGATCACCAACGCGCTCAAGGAGCTCAAGCGCAAGCGGTCATTGGAGGACAAGGACAAGTACGTCCCATACACTGAGCGGTATGCAAGGAGCTAGTGACGCTGACCGCTCCATGGACCGCAGCTCCAACCCGTTCACACGGATCCTGCTCAAGTTCCCGCTCGTCGCGGTCAGTCCCAAGCCTGGGTCTTGGCCTCTCCATTGCCAATGACTGACGCTCAGTATGTCTTCAATGCCCAGCAATCGTTCAATAGCGCCCGGTCGACGTTCGACGAGCTGGACCGCGAGAAACGAGGCGACATCGTGTACGCGGACGTGCTGTCGGCCTTCGAGCGGCTCGGCGTCACCTTTTCGCAGGAGGAGGCGCGCCAGGTCTTCCAGGAGTCCGACATGCTCGAGACCGGCCGCCTCAACTTCAAGGAGTTCCTCGTCTGCCTCGCCATCGGATTCGTGCTCCACGTACGTCCAATTACATCGAGAACCAGGCCTAGTGACGGTCGATAGATGCTCTCCAACTCGGTGTCTGTGTAGCGCATCCCGTCGCTCGAGAGCGAGCGCCTCAGCATCTTCTACGCCCCCATGTACGCCCCCTCTCATGCTCCATACCGTCGTTAGTAGACTGACGAAGACCGTCGGTCTATAGTCGAGAAGGCAGTGCGGGTGGCAGTGACGCCGGCTCCGCTCCCGCGATCCTCTTTGGCGAAGTCCGTGGCTGTCTAGGATTTCCAGGTACTACCAGCAAGTCAAGTGAGAGGTGTGTCTGACTGTGGACTGGGGTCGCCACGCACAGGGCAACAAGCTGCGGATCGCCTTCCAACTGGCCATCGACGCCTTCCTCTGGTTCGACGTGGACGGCAGCGGCACCATCAACCGGTTCGCACTCCAACCTCGCCTCGCCTTTCAACCTTGGATTCACTATGCTCACTCACTCACTTGGTGCGTCGTCCCTCTACAGCAACGAGATGTCTTCGCGTCTCGAGACGACCACGTCGATGCACTCGCCCACCAAGAAGACGTCCGTCCGCGCCAAGCACCGAGGCAAGTCGAGTCCTGTCTTCCTCGCTGCGTAAGTGTCTTGATCTAAGTATGCCGAGCGGTGGAGTGGCAGGCGATCACGAGTCGGACGAGTCGCTGAACGCCGGCATCTGGGAGCAGCGGTTCCTCGAGATGGACTGGGACAAGGACGGCTCGATCCACTTCAAGGAGTTCCTGCTCGCCTTCGTCTCCTGGGTCGGGCTCGAGGACGAGGACGAGGACGCCGGCAGTAAGACCCAGGCCCAGCTCAAGCAGTAGCGTTCAGTTGTCACCAGCCCATAGCTACCTTCTTCATTCCTCCATTCACTTGTATCCTTTCAAGTTGAAGACGTCGCTCAATCCCACGGGTTGGTGACAATGTTGGTGTAAGTAGAGAGGGATCAACGCGACTAGCCTAGCTTAGCCTAGCCTACCTGCCTAGCCTACCTACCTCAAGACGCACAGCGGTACACTCGTCGACTCCGCCGTGGTCCCTTGTCGCTCATTGGCGCCACAACTTCGTCGCTTGGGAGCTGAGGCACGTGCTCTAGCATCGCCCACGGGTCCACCGCCGCTCGCTCGCCGTCCTGTTTCTCGTCGACCGCCGCTCGCCTCACCAACACAGGCGCCGCGCCGGTTAGCGGCCGCGGTAGCACGCTCCACACTCGCTTCTTGAGGTCCGAAGGCAGCTGCAACGCCTCCACGAGCTCCTACAACCAGGCCAAACGCATACAAACCGTCAGTCAACAAGTCGCTGGCCATCAGCAATGACTGCCAAGATACGTACCGCCTGCTTGTCGAGCAGCACGGACGTGTTGACGGCCGGGATGAGGTCGAGGATCCAGCTGAAGAGCGACAGCCCGGCGCCAGAGGTGACTACGGGCGTGGCCAGCAGCGAGAAGAGCGTCTTGACGATGCGGTCGCGGTAGCACACGGTCAGCGCCACGTGTTTACTCTGCGCCACGACGCCGACGAGCTGCAGCCGGACCGCGAGCTTGCGTCTCAGTCTCCGGAGCAGCGCCGCCGCTCCCTTGGCCGATAGTGAGCGCGAGTGAGATGGTCGACTGGCGTACTTGGCGTACTGCTCGCAGCCGTCGTAGAGCCACTCGAACTGGGTCGCGAGCGACATCATGTACCGCGGGAGGAACGTCGTGCCTGGCTGCGTGCACATGATGCCGCACACGAGCCGCACGGCCATCGTAGCGTTCAGTCGGCACGCGAACTTGTCGGGCCGCGAGTGCTTGACGTCGTCCTCCATGACGCGCAGGATCTTGGCGATCACCGAGCCCATGGTGCGTCTCGAGATGCTGCACACTGTGGCTGCGTATAGCGAGGCAAGCGCAGAGTCTTGCGCTTCACGGGCTGCCACGAGCATCCACGTCTCGGCTGGCGTTAGTGCCGGAGTCTGTAAGGCTCGGTGGATCCCTTGGCTGGCGTTGAGGCTGCTTGAAGGCGGAGCAGCGTTCGACTTGGCGCTGCAGTCGTCCAGCATCGGTGACAGGAGTGGCAGTCGGATGGTGGACGGTAGAGAGAACGAGGACACGGCGCAGAGCGCGACGGACGGCGTCGACTGCGCAGACTTGGGCAAGCGCTTGAGTGTGCGCTGCACGATCATGTTGGACAGCACCTCGGTGGCGCTGGCCGAGTCGTCCAGCGCGTCCATGCCGGCATCTTCCTCGTCCGACGAGTCCTCTTCGGCCATACATTGGAGCAGGACAGCTAGGTCGCTCGTCTCCTGCTCCTCCAAGTGTCCGTTGCTGGCTGATGGAGTTGTTCGAGATCCTGACGACGGTCGATCGTCTGGATAACTCGATGAATGTCCGTCGTTGGCTCGCTTCGCTGGTCTCCCGCTGCCTTCAGATATCGGTGGAGGCGTCTTCCGCTTGGTTAGAAGCCTAGAAGAGGACAGGGAAGAGCTGGAGCGAGTCATCGCCGGCTTGGATCGCTTGACCTTGCGCTGCTGGCGACTCATCTGCAGGTCCAGGTAGATGGATCCGCCTCGGTGGAGGTTCCAGACCGTCATCTGGTCGATGATCTGCTCGACCTTGAGCAACTGCACCTGTCCGTTGTTGTCCTCCGCGGGCGAGCTGGGCGGCCGGAAGAAGTGCGTCATGAGCACGGCCGTGTGCCACTCCTTCTTGTTGTGGTACACGGGCAGGATGTGCTTCTCGCGCGCCTCCTTCGTGTCGTGGAAGATGCTGTCGCGTACGATGCCGTCCGACGTCAGGTTGAACAGCGTGACGCTCGCGACCGTGCCGCGCTCGTCCCGCTTGCGTAGCATGAAGTTCTCCTCGAGCTGGTACGAGATCTGGCACAGCAGGTGCACCAGCGGGAACATGATGCACGCCGGCACCTGCGTGCGCAGGAACCGCAGATGGTACTTGGTCTGCCCATGGATGTCCAACTGAGTTAGTGTGGAGCCTAGGAGACGACCGAGCGTCGACTGTAAGTCGGTGACGCACCATGGGCTCGTCAAACATGACGATCTTCTGCGGTGGCTCGAGCATGACGTTCTGCGGCGGCTCCGAGAACAACTGGAAGACGAGCGCCATGGCGAGCAGCTGCGTCGGCAGGTTCGGTGGCGGGTCCCGTGAAGCACGTCGCTGTTTCGAGGGAGTGACATGTGTCAGGCCATGAGTTGGTGGGTCAGCAGAGCTATAGAGGAGAGTACGGGTCGTACCAGTCGTGGGAAGAGCGGGACGAGCACGAAGCGCAGGACTTGGGCCAGGTCGAGCACCTTGTGCACGATGAGCGAAACGAGGAAGGCCTTGAGTCCGTACTGCTGGCGGTCCAGGCGGCCCTTTTGGTTGAGCGCGAACGCCTCCTTGCTGTTGTCGGCGTTCAAGAACGGGTTGCGCGAGCGCTTGGGCGAGTCGCTGCCCGCGAATCCAGGCAGCACCTCCTTCTGCAGCCAGACGACGAGCGTGTTGGAGAACTTGTCCTGGAACTCGTCGCCGTCCGGGTGCTGCTCGACCACCTCTCGCAGCAGGCGGACGCACCGATGGATGTAGTGCGGCGTCATGATCGGCCGCTTGCAGTTGGTCTTGACCCGCGCCGTGAGGTTCGCCATCCACTTGTCCATGACCTCGATGAGCACGGCGCGGAAGAAGAAGACGTAGTTGGGCGTGCGGCGCTCGCGCGTTGCGTTCGCGCTCGTGGACGAGCCTGCAGCCAGCGAGACCATGCTCATGTTGATGGCTTCCACCGCGAACTCGACCGCGCTATCGCGGCTCTTGACCTCGGCGTCCGCGCTCGCGTCGCTCACGATCTCCTTCCACGACAGCGTCGCGTACCCCGGCGCCTCGAAGGCAGCCAGAGGTAGTGGAGTAGATGAGCTGCCTTCGGTCGAGCTCGCTTGACTATCGGGGCTTTGCAGCGGCGTCGGGGTTGAAGCCGGCGCTGGAGTCGACACCTGCGCTGGAGTCGACGACTTCAAGACGCTCGAGCCGTCGCCAGCCCCACTGTCGTACGACTTGGCCTGCAGCGCCTTGAACGCGCGAGCCAGAGCGTTCTTGAGGTCGGCCGGCATGGTCTCGCGCGGCGGAGGGATGCGCGCGATCGGGTTCGTCACCTCGAGCGCCATCTCCTTTGGCTTCTGGTTGTTGGCCTCCTGGTTCTTCCTCGCCGTCTCGGCGATCTGCTTGACGAGCGAGAACGGCAGGTCCAGCTTGTCCACGCCCTTCTTCTTGATGTGCGCGTAGTACATGCGGCAGAAGAACTTGGCGACGCTGCCGGCCTTGTCGTCCGCTGACGACGCCGGCAACCGGTTGAACCGGTCGACAAACGACTGCAGGAGGAAGAGCACTTGACCCGTGGCGCAGTACGCGAGCTCGTGCCGCTCAATCATGGACAGCACGACGTTCTTGACGAGGTACGGCGGCGACTGGCGCAGCAGGTAGACGAGCACCTCGAGCAGCGCGAGGATGTCGACGATCTCGAGCACGAGGCACACGAGCCGCACGATGTGCTCGACGCTGCCAAAGTCCGAGAAGCGGAAGAACGTCGGCTCCTCGTACACGTTGCGCAGGAACCAAAGCGCGAAGCGGCCCTTGTCGTGGCCGCACATGGTCTTGACAGCCGACACGAGCTCGCCCACCTTGCCCTGGTACTCGACTTCCTTCATCACTCGGCTGGACGACGCTGGGTCCCCCGCCGACTCGTTCGCTTGGCCGTGGGTGTGGAACACGTAGATGCACAGCGACTGCGCGCGCTCCAGCGTCTTGGAGTACTGCAGGTGCTCGCTGCGCAGGTCCATGACGTCCAGCCACCGCATAAAGTTGAGCTCGCCGTCGTAATCCACGGGGTACATGGCCACACATGTTGGCAGCGGGAACGGGCCGCGCGGGAGCTGCCACAGGTACAGCTTGAGCCGGTCTGAGGTCGACAACAAGTGCATGTCGCTCGACTTGTAGCCGTGGCCAGGTGCGCACTCGACGTTGTATGCTGTGTGGACCACAGTCGCTCCAGCAGACGCGTCCTTGTCCTTTGTGAGCGTCAGCAACGCGCTGTTGCTGGTGCTTGAGCCACTGCTGGACTCGATACAGCAAGCGGCGAACTCGACGAAGCTCGAGACGCTGAACAGTCGACGACGCACCAGCAGACAGAAGAGCTCGATCACTTGAGTGACCTCCGTGATGACCTTGGGCTCGAAGCGCTGCAGGAACATCTGCAGCGCGCTCTGGAGCACCAGGACGTGGTCCTTGGCGTTGCAGTCCGTCAACAACCCTTTCCTGGAGCACCAAGACACAATTAGTGACTAGTCAAGTATAAATAGTGACATCAGGGACTATGTGACGTACTCCTTGCCGAACGCGAGCACGACGTTGCTGTGCATGTCGATGAGCGACAGCGCCGACAGGTAGCGGTACTCTAGCGGCCGCTGGCTCGTGACGGCCCACTCGCAGATGAGCAGCAGCGTCGTGGCGTCCACTGGGAGTTCCTCGCTCTGAACGGGCATTGGAGCGAAGATCTCGGTGTACACGCGCTGGATGTCGATGCCGCCCTCGATGCGGTGGAACCGGTCGAGCGTCTGCAGGATCTGCGCCTCGTTCTTGACTGACGACAGGTACGGCCCGCCAGGGTATCCCTGAGTCGGTGGTCATTGAGTTCAGCGCTTACAAAAGTCAAGTGTGATCTCCATAGTGAGCGCGTACCTGTTGCAGTCGCAGTATCCGCCCCGCGACCTCTTTCGCCTTCTGCTGACACCGGTTGATACACTCCTGGATCTCGCGCTTGCTGTATGCGTCGCGGTTGAAGAAGCGCTCGTTGAAGACGAACGCGGGCCACAGCGTCGGGTCTGTCGCATCATCACATACTCGCTGTAAGTGAGCATCAAGACAATGGCGAGGTCGGCGACACGTACTGTTGTCTTCTAGGCGCACGAGCACGTCGGCACCGGTCAGCAGCACGTCGCGCAGCATGTTGCAGAGCGCAATGACCAGCTCTTCATGCAGCGAACTGCCCAGTTCGTCAGGTATCGGGGCTCCAGGTGGGACCAAGTACCTCAGGTGCTGGAGCAGCGTCTTGACGAGCAGGAGCGCGGAGTCTGGAGCCAGCAGGATCTCCGGGAGCAGCGTCTGGATGACCGTCAGTAGCTCCATCGTCTCGTTTACGCCAATAGCCACGACAGACGCGCAGTTGCCGCTGAGACTGCGGGGCGTCAACGCCTTCTGCAGCAGCGACAGCAGCCCGTCAAAGAACCGCAGGCGGTCCAGCAAGCCGGCCTTGAACTGGAACTCGGACAGCTTGAGCACGTACGACCACTTCTCGTGGAACGTCAGCTGCGGAGACGCGATGGCCGACATGCCGCCGTTGGTCGTCGCTGTTCCTGACGCCGGAAGTTGAGGAGGAGACGCCGCTGGAGTACTGGGCACCGACGCTCTCTCAATGCCGACGTCGCCTCGGAGATGGTGCGGCACCAGCTTCGGCTTGTCGGTCAGCGCACTGGTGACCATCACAGGCGACGGTGATGCTGTTGTTGACCCTCCAGAAGCCTTGGACGCGCTGTCTTGGCGCTTGAGCGCCGCCGTCTTGCTTGACAGCCTGGCGACCGAGTGCAGGTAGTCGACGAGCTGCTCCGTCCACCCTTGGCTCCGGCGCTGGAGCCTCCGCGGGTTGAAGAACCAGTCGCCGACGCGCAGCTGGCTGTCGCGCTTGATCTCGTGCATCTCCGTGTACACAACGTTGACGCGGATGAACCATGTGGCCTCGGCGTACCCTGGGCGGTACCGCACGACGTACTCGAGCAGCGGACACTTGGAGACGCCCGGGACCGGCCGCCACTGCTTGAACGGCACGCCGTAGGCCTGCACGAGCTCCTGCACGCTGCGCTGGCCGCTCGCGAGCTCCGACATCCACAGGTGGCTTGTCCGCTCGTCGATCCGCCGCACGTTCCGGATTAAATACGATGTAAATACGTTCTCGGCCGCCGGAGCAGCGCCAGGAGCACCAGGAGATGGGCTTGAGCCACTCAAGTCGAGCTTGCGGTCGCTCTCGATCGCCTGTATCCGTCGGATGGCCCTTGAGGCCTGCGCCAGCTCGTCAAACACCGGCAGCCGCTTGTCCGAGAAGAACGAGTACTGCAAGTGCCACTGCGCGCCGAAGCCGCGAGGCAATGGGCTCACGAACGACGCGCTGCGCAATGCGTGCGCTCGGAACTTCTCCTCCGGGAAGCTATCGTTTGTAGGGAACACTCCCGGGAGCCCGAACTTGTCCGATACCTGCGGGTTCTCCGGGTCCTAAAGGCGATAGAGAAGGCATCGTTAGCGTCCCAGGAGACTGCTTTGGAGTGTAAGACGCCGCCTGTACCTTCATGAAGGACGTGTCCATGCCTACAACGCGCACCGCCACCTCGCGAGGTGACAGCGTGGCGCGTCGGCCAGCCGCGCGGTGCATTTGCAGCAAGTTTCCTCGCTCTCGCAGCCTCATTGCCGGGTTTCCAGCCGTCGTGAAGTGGTTGTAGCCGCCACGAGGCGACCCGCGGTCCCGCGCATACCCTCCACTCCCGCTTCCGCGCTCTCTAGACTTGGAGCGGCCTCTTGACCGCGAGTCGCGCTCTCGATCCCGGTCTCGGTCGCGGTCCTGGTGCCTGTCTCTCTCTCGGTCTCTCTCTCGGTCTCTCTCTCGGTCTCTCTCTCGGTCTCTCTCTCGGTCCCGGTCGCGCTCGCGCTCGCGGTCCCTGTCCCGGTCGCGGTCCCTCGCGGACGCGCCGCCACTGCCGGACGAGGTGCGGCGCACCGGCGGAGGCTGCTGGGTGGATACAGAAGAAGACGACGACTGGTGGGTCGTCCTGCCTCCCGCCGGTCTGTAGCCTCCTCCTGGCGCCGCTGGGCCTCTGTGAGCCGCTGCGACGCCCCCGCCTGATGCAGAGGGACCCGCTGCTGCTGTTGCTACCACGCTGCGGCCGCCAGCCTTGGCTGGAGCGTCGGTCGCGCGGAACGAGGACGTCGCGCCACTGCTCTCCATGGCCGCGCCAATCGCCTATGTACACGCCCGAGGATAGCCGCACGCCCGCGTACTGTATAGCGCGCGCTCACGCCCGCCGTCCCGTCTCGCGGCCTGGATCGCTCCTCCTGCGCGCCGCCAGCCGCGTCAACGCTCCGCTCCGCACCCGCCGGCCGCGGGAAACTCGGGTGTTGGTTGGGGAATTGACTGCGAAAATGTATGGGGGAGCCTTGTGGCGCGCTCCTCTCTCTCGCTGGCTGAAACCTGTAGAATTCGATAGTAAGATGCTGACTGCCTTTTTGATCGTGATCTGGTGTCTTTGCAGGCTGAAACACATCACAAATGAAGACTTTTGATTTCTGCGCCTGCGTCTGCCGAACTGAGTGGCTTCTGCAGCAGTTTAATGCTGTATTTTGACCAATCATACCGGTCTATTCACGAGGATAGGGTTCTTCGCATGTATCATCACAGGTCAGTGACGTCTCTGCCTCGAGACTCAGGTCGTCCGTCGACAGATCATTTCCGACAAAGCAGCTCCCCGACGGCCATCCCCTCTCGCCGCGACCTCTCCTGCCGCCTGCTTCCTGCCTGCTCCCCGACGCGGAGCAGCAGCACCGAAGCAGCGACATGGCGGCGCGTACGGGCGAGCGCGCGGGTCTGCTGCTGCCCGACATCAACGAGTGGGGCAGTCTGGAGCTCGCGGTGGACGCCATCAACGTGAACAGCGACCAGGACAACGGTTATGGCAGCGCGGCAGGTGTCAAGCCTGCGCTACAGCCGCGACACCGACGGCCGCCGCAGCAGCGCCAGCGCGCGCGCCGCAAGCCCAAGGCGACCGTGCGCCAGGACGTGTGGACGCTGCTGCACTACCGCGCGTCCATCCGGCACCGCACCGGGCTGCTGCGCTGGTCGTACGCCTTCGAGGTCTTCATCCTGCTGCTCATCTCGCTCAACGTCGCGCTCGCCATGTGGTACTCGAGCGTCGTGGCTGGTACCTCGCCCGTCGACTCGCTAGGTACGTTATGCAGCCGCCTGAGTAGTGGCGGAGGTTGGAGCTAGACATTGACAGTTGTTGTGAGGATCGCAGTCGGACCAAGGTCGAGATGGTACGACCTCTTCCTGTACGCGTCGACGGCCGTCTTCACGGTCGAGTACTTGCTGCGACTATGGGCGTGTGTCGAGGACGACCGATACCCCCATCCTGTGCTTGGAAGGTGCGTGTCTTCAGTTGCCCCAGCCGGCGCCTCCTTGCTGACTGACTCGTGGCCGCCAACAGACTCGTGTGGATGACGCGGCCAATGTCGCTCATCGACCTCGCCGTGCTCATCCCGTTCTACCTCGAGATCCTGGCCAAGAACGAGTGCGTACACCGCCGTTTGAGGTGTTGGCTGGCCGTTGTCATCCTCTAACGTGATGCTTCCGCCTCATGTCCAGACACAACACGGCTGGCGGCGTCTCGCGAGGGATCATCACGCTGCGTGGCCTTCGCCTGCTGCGCATCATGTCGTTCCTGCGGCTCGAGCGGTCGTACCAGGCCATGAAGAACCTGCGAGAGATCTTCGCGCTCAAGAAGCAGGAGCTCGGCGTCGTCACGTACCTGACCGCCATGCTCGTGCTCACCTCTTCCACCACCATGTACGCCACTCGCAGTCACTCTTAAGTGCTTGGAAGCCATGATCTGACGCTGGAGAGGTGTGTTTTGACGCTCAGCTTCTTCCTGGAGAACCCGGCGCAGCCCAAGGTGTTCTCCAGCATCGGCGTCTCTGCCTGGTGGGCCGTGGAGACCATCACGTCGCTCGGATACGGCGACGTTGTGCCCGTGACGCCGGTCGGCCGCCTGTTCTCGTCGCTGCTCGCGCTCTGGGGCATCATCCTGTTCACGATCCCGGGCGCCGTGCTCAGCAGCGGCTTCGTCGAGGTCATGCTCAAGCGCGAGCAGGAGGACAAGAAGGCGCTCGAGGACGCGCTCATCATGTCGTACAACCGCGAGAGCCGCAGCTTCAGCGCCAGCACGCTCTTCACCAACGGTAAGCGTCGATCTGCTTGATCCCTTGGAGTTCTAGAAGCTGACAGATCTCTGCAGGTGGCGGCGCGCGTATCGACTCGCCCATGTCGGCGCCGGCGATGTCGCCGATCTCGCACACGTTCACGTCGGCACGGCGCCTCAGCCGGCCGTCCTTCTCGTTCCAGCACCAGCAGTCGTTCTCCGCGCCGCAGTCAAGCCAGATGCAGGAGCGGATCGAGCAGCTCACCGATATGCAGGTGCGTCACGACATTGTTGCTGGATGAGGTCGATCTTCTCGCTTGCTGACAACGGATGCTGCTGCTCCGTCAGTTGCTGATACAGGAGCGCTTGGACCGCCAGGACGCGCAGCTCGAGCTCATCCTCAAGCTGCTGCAGTCGCCCGTCCAAACTTCTGTTGACCTCCAGACGCCGCCGTTCAGCGCCATCGTTCCGCCCGAAGACGTGACCACGTTCGACTGACATTCCGTCGCAAGTTGCCGAAATGTAGCCATCTGAATAGAGACCTCTTCACACTATCCCGAAAGAGTGCCTTTCATGTCATCCTTTTCTCTACACAATGACATCTGGCAAAAATCAACATGTTTTCATTTAGTGACATCTCTCCCGCCTTGGTGTTCAAACGCCAAAGCACAACAAGCCGAGCCGGTGACAACGACACCCGCCTCCGCTCGCTGACCATGGCTCGACCTGGGGGCTCCCGCGCCGTCGAGTCGTTCCTGCGCAACTTCGAGGGCGAGCGGCAGCGGTACCAGGAGGTGCTGGAGGTCGCGCTGTGCTACGGCGTCTTCTGTCTGGCGCAGAACTTTCCTCTCCAGGGCATCACCTTCGCCGAGCTCAAGGCCGTCACGCGTACGCTTCTGCTCCTCATCCTCTCCCTGCTGGTACACAAGCGCCTAACGATGTTGCCTTACTCTCAGGCTACGACGAGGTGCGCAAGCGCGACTACTACGTGAACAAGCGAGGCGGCACCACCAGCAAGAAGTCTCCGCCTCCACCACCGTCACTATCACGGGTTAGCCGCGATAGTGACGTCCGGAGACTGCGTACCAAGCCGCCACATGCATGGCGGGACGGCGCGGCCAAGGCTGTTGCTGACGAGTTCGCCTCGCAGCTCCCTGCCAACGGACTGGTCGATTCTGAGAGCAAGTCACAAGCTGCTGGAACAGCTCCAGTATCAGTCACCGAGCTGCTTGAGCCTCAAAGAACGGAAGACGACGTGGACTTCCACTCGCGGCTACTAGGCAAGAGCTTCGTGGACACGGCGTGGACCGTCTTCACAGGCCGGAAGGGCGTCCAAGTGGTGACTGGAGACGCACTGGACGAGCTCTTCGTCCGTGTGGATCAACGCAAGAAGCCGGCCAAGTTCCAGGCTGTTGGGCTGCCTGTTGGAGCCTTCAGTGAGTTCCTGAACGCGTATGTAGTCGCCTGCGTCAGTCAGTTCCAGCACAAGAGCGCGTCAACGGTCGATGATGACGCAGAGGATGATCTACAGGTCGAAATTGGGGATCAAACCCAGTCCAGAAGGACGAACGCTGCGCCTATAGCTCCAGTATCCGAAGCAACAAGCCAACGTCGACGTGGAGAAGCGGTTGACCCGGCTGAGACCGCCAGACGCCGTCTAGCAAGCTCGAATCCAGTCGAGAGAGAGCAGGCGAGGCAGATCCCCAAGAGCCTGCAGCATATAAAGTCCAAGATCCAGCCGGAGCTGAGCGCTCGACGGGAGAAGCTGCTGCGGGTCAAGAAGACGCAGTCGCAGCTCATGAAGGAGAGCTTGGCGCGCGCCAGACTGGCCGAGTACGAGGCGAAGAAGCACTTGGAAGACGCTCGCGACCGCGCGATGTTGAGGAAGAAGGCGCCGCTAGACGACATCCCACAAGGTAAGGCCCGGCACTGATCGTATACTGGAGGTTAGTTGACTTACTGGTGGCTATGGACAGGTGTCGCGGCGTTGGAGATCGTCGGCAACTTTGTCCGGAGTCCGCTGATGGACACGTTCGGCCAGGACGGAGGGGTGGCGTCGGTCAAGGTCACTCAAGCCATTGGGTACGTTCAACTGCTCGTACTTGGTCGGTTATAACAAGAGCTTGATACTAACAGCGTTGGATGGATGAGCAGCAAGAAGAGCGACCCGGTACAGGAGGAACTGTATGGCGCTGCGACGCTGGACGACGCGTTCGTGGGCTGCCAGACGCCCAAGCAGCGCCAGCCAATCGATCGACCGAAGCGAGGTGGGACTCACTATGGCGTCCACTCTGTACTACCATGGTGTCTAATGTGATATGGACAGACTACAACGGATGGCTTGGGGACTTTGGACCGGTGCACACGAAGACTGTGCGGCATGAATGGAGCGACGACGAAGAAGACGATGACCGTGAGTGCCTTGATGAAGAGCTATACCTTGCTACACCAGTACTAACGCAGTTGATCTGTCGGTACACAGGGCGTCAAGCGTCCACGTTCGAGTGGAACTTTGACAAGTGAGTGCTGCGACTCTGAAGACCAAGTCGACGCATCTGATGGTGTATTGACTCTCCTCCTTGCTGCTGTCTTCTTCCCAGCTTCGCGAAGGAAGCTTCCGACCTACGACGTCGCTCTTCCCCCTCCGTCAACGCTCACAACAGACTCAACAGCGTCTTGGACGGCAGCGATCACTCGGACGTGGAGAACGCCGACTCCGGGAACCTCAGCGACGGCTCCAACTCGGTCTACCGCTGGCTCAAGGAGGCCGTGTAACTCCCAAGATTCTGTCTCTGTGTCTAGGAGAATGACGATCGTCTCCGCATCTGCATCTGCATTCGGTTGAGCACCGCGCCTCCATAGTTGCTCCTCGACACACCCAGCGGCTGCATAGACGAGCTGGAAGACTCTCTGAGCACGGACAACTCCTCGGCAGCCAGCAAGAAGTCGTCGAGCGAGAACTCGTACTTGTGCAGGTGCTGCATGACGCAGGCGAGCGCCTTGCGCTTGCCCTTGTCTCCTCCCCCATAGATCTGCACGATGCGTCGGACGATCGTCTCGAGCTCGGCCAGCGTCTCGTGCAGCTCGTTCAAGCTGCCGCCGTTCATGAGCCCGCTACGCACTCTCGCCTGCTTGAGATCTTCGGAGATCAAGGACCCGAGCTGCTTGACGGACGTCTTCTTGATGTTGGTGATCTTCTTGCGGAACTCGAGCAGGATGTTGCTCGCCATCTCGGGGTAATGCAGCGAGATGCGGTCCAGACCTGTCCGACTGAGGACAAACAGGCTAATGTACGTCTTGGCGCGGATACTCGCGGCTCGCTTGGACCTGGTGAGCATGGCGATCTCGCCGAAGTAGCTGCCTTCACTCAGCGCCGCGACGATACTTTCGCGGCTCGTGCCAGCGTGGAAGAGCACCTCGGCGACGCCTTTGACCAGGAAGTACATGTGTCGACCGACCTGGCCCTCTTTAAAGACGAACTCCTTGGGGGTACAGAACTCTGGGTCCAGGATACTCATCAAGTAACTCACACAGGCGTCGTCTTGCGTCGCGAAGAAGCTGATCTTGCTCACGACATCGCGGTTCAAGTGCAGGACGAGCTGGCTGCGTAGGTTGTCCGATAGTGAAGACAGTATAACGTCCTCGTTCTCATCGTCTCGCTGGAGGAGGTAGTACTGGTAGTATCGACGTAGACGCACGCCTAGTGGCTTGGGGATCATACGCTCCTTCAAGTACGCCTTGAGGTGGTCCATGCGCTCTCGATACGTGTCGGAAGACCGGTGGAACTCGTCTACAAGAGTTGATAGAGTGCCGACGACGTACGTGAAAGTGGACGCGCCTATAAGGACACCCATGGCGACGTACGCGACTTCGGCGGGGTTCTCCGGCGGGTTGTCTCCATACCCGACTGTCGTCATGGTCGTGATGGCCCAGTATAGGAACAAGATGTACTGCTCGTACTTGCCGTAGGATGCCGGGAGCGTCGTAACGATACTGGACGGCTCTCCGCCTCGGACGGGGCTTTTCATAGTCGTCGTAGCTTTCGACACGATCATAAGCCCGCAGGTCATTAGATGCGCGATGAAGACGACCTTGAAGAGCAGGCGGAGTACTCTCATGGTCGTATGGCGAGTGGCTACTGCCACCATATTCTCGGCTAGCGTCAGTGTCCGAACTAACTTGAAAACTCTCGACAGCTTGAGCACTCGAATCGTCATCGTAAGAGGTAGTAGTGCGCGGTCCGAGTCGTTATCTAACTGTCGTAGTGCTTGCTCGGTCGTCCAGGGTAGTACTGAAAGCAAGTCAATCCAGAACCAGACGCGGAGGTACTCTCTCCAACTGGTCCGGTCGGTTATAACAATGTGGCCGGTCTTGTCGATAACTGCAGTTCGGAGGCTCACGAGGATGTCGAGCGCGAAGATAACCGATAAAAACACCTCGAAGGAGCTGTTAACTGCCACTTGCTCGTCGAAGAAGGCGACTTCGAACGGGATCGTGAGCACCACAAACAGCAGAAGTACGCCATTCAAGGTGTCCCAGGCCAGTTTGTAGGTACTGAACGGGCTGATCGGCTGCATGAGCTGCTTGGCCGCCTTCTCCAGCAGAGTCTTCTCGGACCCCGACGACAGTAACTCGGTCATGCGCTTCTTCTCCGTCACCGAGTTGAAGACCGACACACCCATACTGAGATCAAGTGCAACGGCGCGCAAGATGTGGATCGGGACGGACCGGTAGGACCGTAGTACCCCGTCTAACAAGACAGTTAAGGTCGGGTAGATGTTCTCGATCCCGACCATGGCGGAGACCGGGTCGTTCGTCTTGGACTTGACGTAGACTCTGTACCGAGCGATCGTCTGGTCGAACACGTGGTCGTACAGCTCACTGCGCTCTTGATGGTACGCCACCAACGTCTGCTCCGCGTCCGGGAACTCTTCAATCAGCCGGTCAAAGTCCTCCTTCGGTAGTGTGTACAGGTCGCAGTTGCCCTTGGCCGTATACGTGTTCTGGTGTAGTGTGTAGTTGAGTAGAGATGACTCGCCGAAGATCCCGTGTTCCGTCAGTATCTCAAGTACGACGATCCACTCGACAACCGCTGGCGTCCGCTTGACCTCGACGATACCCGAGTTCAGTATGAACATCTCGGTGCCAACGGACCCTTCCTTGGCGAGTATATCGCCCTTAACTGCTATCAGCGGCTTGATGAACATGGCCATGTCCATCACGAACTGCGGACTTAGCCGCTGGAGCGCCGGGATGCGGAAGAACGTCGTCTTGTACGTCTCGTGAAGGATCTCGCCGCGTAGTGAGAGCGAGAACTCGCACAGTAGCTCTCGCTCGTCGAAGGCGCTCGTCTTGGCTATATAGTGCCGGAAGTACCGCAGCAGCCGCGTCTTTAAGCTCTTGGGGATCGCCTTCTTCTGGACAAACGACTGCACCATACTCAACTTACGAGCGCGAGTCGACTTCTCTCGGTTCCAGTTCTGTAGGATCTTGGTGATGTTGCCGATCAAGTACCCGAAGCCGCAGGCGCCGATGACTTCCGCTACGATGCTGAACAACCTCTCGTTTGTATTGGTCGCGTGGATATCGCCGAACCCGACGCCGGCCAGCGTCGTCGCGACCCAGTAGACGGCGTACAGGTACCGGATCCCGGCCGACTCGTGCTCCAAGTTGGATGCGGAGATCCAGGTATCTCCACCGACTACAGAGCTGCCGGCGTTGCCGATGAGATGCCATAGACACGACAAGATGTGGGTCACGAGCAGGACGTTGCCGATCAACCGGGTCATCCGGGTCAATACAGCGTCCAGGTCAAGCGCGTCCTCGACCTTCATGGCGAACTGGCGCAGCTTGATGAGTCTCGCGAGCTTGGTGACTCGAAACAGCCGCACGATCCGCGTGAGCTTGAGCGAGTTGATGGAGCTGCTACCGCCTTCTTGCCCAGCCATCAGCTCGATAGGCAAGATGCCGATGACGTCCGGTATGAACCACGAAGAGAGGTATCTTCGAGCGATCCGAGCTCGGTCTCGGACCATCGCCTCGTCCTCGAACTCGTAGAAGCCGACGAAGAAGTTCTGCAGCACGTCGAGCCAGAAGAGCACGTCGGACGCGGCGTTAACGTGGGCCCAAGTGGAGGAGAACTCGAGTTCAGGGAAACCGACTTGTATAGGGACGAGCACGGCGCTGTAGAGCACCATGAGCATGATGAGCGAGTCCCACGTGAGCTTGGCGTTGCTCCGCGGGTCGAACAGCGGCAGGGGCAGCTTGGCGAGCCTGCGTTTCCATCGGGAGTACCTGTGAGCGACTCGGAGGACCAGTCTCGACTTGGCGTTCTGCTCTTGAGCGAGGAGGAAGACCGAGGATCGCGGTTGATTCGTCACCTTGGCTAAGTGATGTTCGTGTAGAGCGCCGGTAGTAGACGTAGGCATGGAGGAGGCACGGCCGATGGAGCTGAGACGCTGGATGATGCGGACAGACCCGTCACTTAGGCGTTGAGTACGGGAACGAGGCAGTGGCGGTGGACTGGATGGGGTTGTAGCTGGGCCGGAGAGAGACGCCCGACGGTGTCGAGTTCGCCAGTTCGATGCGCTGGGAGATGGAGGAGAGGAGCTGCCGGCTCCTGTTGGCATGCGGCGTAAGGTTGGCCGTGAGAGTAGAGGAGGAGGACTGGAAGGTAGTAGAGTCGGTAGTGGAGGTGGCTCGGGTGTTGTAACGTGGGAGATGATGGGGTTCCGCCTGGTAGTAGTTGGGCCTCGAGTTGTCGACGGGTTCGAACGAGTTCGTTCATTGGAGGGAGGAGCGGGGAGGACTTGAGACTTCTTGGACGCCTTGAGTTGGTCGATGAGGTCGCAAGAGAGAGGAGGGAGCAGGCGAGTGGAGGAGGTAGCGGCCAGGCCTTGAGGCGCAGAGGGAGAGCCGCCATTGGCGTCGAGCGGCGCCACCTTGCGGTCCATTAGAGGAGATCAGCGAGCCACGGACGCGGCAGTTGGCGAACTGGTTGGCGTCTCGGTCGACAAGGGCTATAGTTGTCGACAGGAGTCGTTACAGCAGGCGGTTGGAGCTATTCTCGTCCATGTTAAGAGGTCAATAACACTAGGAAGAAGGCAACATGAGCTCGTTTGATGCTCAGGAGGTCGTGTATTCATACATAAAGCAGTCACTTCGCGTCACGACCCGCTCTTGCCTACCTCTTCATCTCTGTCTATCGGGAAGATCGCATCGACACTATGTGCCGCTCGAAGTCCCGACGTGAAGTCTAACTCTCTGCATATCGTGCGAGGCAGTGGCTTGAGCATCACGCGGTAGACGCGGCCGGCAAACGCCATCGAGAGCGACATAACGGAGCTCAGGAGCGTCAATAGAACCAGCGTGGAGACTTCTCCGACGCGTAAGATGCCGAAGAACTCGCGGCCAAAGGCGACGGCGGACGAGAGCACGAGCGTAACGAGCCACCAGCTCATAACTGACGCTGTTACGAGCTGTAGCATGCGCTTAACGCCGCTGGAAACCTCCAGCAACAGCCGCGCGTTGGCCAGAAAGACGACCATGAAGTTCTGCGCCGTGCCCATGGCCCATAGATCATTGTCTTTGCCTTGTCCCGACCATGGCGCGAGCGGAAGCAGCTCCGCCGGGATGATAACGACGAGTACCGAGGCGATAACCGCTTCTAACATCCAGGAGGTGAAGACTGGCAGGTTGAGGAACTCGTGGTGATACCCGTCAGCATATAACCGTGGCTTGGAGAGTACCGTGGTCGCCGAGATGTCCTCGTCCGTGACGGCGTAGTAGAGCACTGGCAAAGCTGTGAAGCAGATGTTGAAGAGCTGTAGTAGCGTGTCAAAGTACGTGCTTTGACCAGAGTACAAGCAGTAGGCGCCGAAGAAGAACTGCGGCAGCACGAGCAGCACGTTCTTGTAGAAGATGTAGAGTGTCAACACGGCGATCCGGCGGTTCATCGCTCGGCCGTGGACGAGTACGAGCCGCTGCAAGTACTGGAAGCTCGGGAGCGAGTAGTCGCTGGCGTCCGCAGCTTGATGGCCCTCTTCTCCTGCTATACCGACGCCAATATGCGCTCGCTGGATCATCGGCACGTCGTTCGCGCCGTCGCCTACCGCTAGCGTCACTTCTTGAGGTCGTAGTCTTCGCACCATGCACACGATCATCTCCTTCTGCTTGGGACTCACTCGAGCGCACAGGACTGACTCGCAGAGTAGACAGAGCTCCAGCAGTTGAGGCTCGAGGCTGTACTGGAAGATGGCGCCGACTACCTGGTCGTCTAGTAGTAATCCGAGTGAGTTTGGCGAGTGCTTGCCTGTCTGAGAGTGATGATAGTCGGCTGCGGCTCGGATCTCACGCGTTAAGAACGTCTCCATCGCCTCTCGCCCTTCGGTTAACTCCTTGGAGTCACATAGCCGCAGGAGCTTCATCTCGCTCGTTACTAACCGCACACTATGCGCCACGTTGGTCGCCGTGTCCGGTCGATCCCCAGTGAGCATCCAGACCTTGACGCCGGCCTCTCGCAGCTTCTGTAGCGTCTCGGGCGCTCCGTCTTGTATCTTGTCTTCGATAGCGGATACGCCAACGAGGGTCAGCTGGGCTTCAAGCTCGGCTACAAGCTCGTCCATGGCCCGCTCCGTGTCTTCAGCACCACTGCTGCTGCCTGGGTCCTTGAGTTTGATACTGAGTGTGTTATACCTCGAGAGCCACGCGCGGTACTCGTCGAAGCCGACCTCGCGCTCGGCGATGCATAGAACGCGTAGTCCGTTAGAAGAGTAGACCTTCATCTGCTCTTGAGCGGTTAGAACCCGGCTTGGACTGTTGTTAACGGAGTGAAGAGCGTTTAGAACCACCGAGTCGGCGCCTTTCACGAGTAATAGCAGCCGTCCAACGGGGTCCCGGACCAGGATGGAGCTCTTCTTGCGCTCGGAGGAGAACTCGAACACGTGCAGTACCTCTAGGACCACATCTTCGCCTTGATCTCGTACGATAACCCGTGAACTATCGCGGTACCTCAGTGCTATACCGGCTCGAGCAGCGGCTAGTACAAGAGCTCGCTCGTCTGGAGAGGGTCCAGAGTACTCGGTCTTGCTCATCCCCGCAGCTTCACGGCCAACAGCCACGGTAGTCGGAAATATGTAGTTGTTAACCGCTAGGTTGAGCAGGAACTTGTGCACTTGCGGGATCTTCACGGGGTTAGCAGCCGCCATACTGGGTCTCGAACTCTTACTGGGTGTTGGGGAGTGGACCAAGTCCACAGCGTGTAGTGATCCGTCGTCAGTGTAGTTGTATGTCCGCCCGTCAATGTGGCAGGACGAGAACTCCATCTTGTTGCACGTAAGCGTGCCCGTCTTGTCGGTGAAGACGTGTTGCACCAGCCCGAGCTCTTCGTTAAGCTCGGACGACTGGACGTGGACTGTCAGCCGCTTGCTGTTGCTCCCGGTAGTGTCAACTAGTACAGCCGAAGCGGATACTAGTCGTCCAGGAGAGTACGACATGGCTTCACAGTCCAGAGCAATGACCCGAGCCTGGAAGTAGCGAGTAAAGTCGACCGTGACTTGCAGGGAAATGGGCACAAAGTTGGAGAAGAGCAGCATGTAGGCGAGGAAGAGCCAGAGGTAGTCGAGCGTGTCCGCGTTCTTGGTGTCTTCCGGTATGAACGGGTTGTTCTGGATGTTTGAAGCGCTCACCAAACTCTTCTGGACGAGCACCGCGACCAGCAGGATGACGACTTGTACTAGCACAATGTAAAGCGTCACGCGGTTGATGAAGGCGGCGAGCCAGCTGCGCTTGAGCGGCGTCTCGGACGCGTTCTGGAGCACTCTGGTATCGCTTCCAGTGTATATAACGACGCCGATGACCCAGGCCGTGTCCTTGAGGTGCGTACCTCTAAATAACACGTTAGAAATATCCAGAAGAGTGGACGTATCGTCTGGATAACGGATCTCGCCGCGGAACTTGTCGATGCGGTTGCTTGGCGGCTCACAGACGACTTGAATAGCAGTTAAGTGTGAAAACGCCGATGTCTTGGCGCTCTGTCCGTCGGAACTGAAGCACGTAGTAGTATACAGCTCGGGGCAAAGAGTAGAAGGGACGTAGCGAGGCTTGAGAGACGACTCACCGTCCAAGTTGGCGGTCGTCACGAAGCACTGGCCGCTAGTCGAAGAGCTGGACGTGATCGGGATCAAGTCGGCTGGTATCTCGTCATGTTCCGTCACTCGTACGAGTTCTCCAACCTTC
Source organism: Phytopythium montanum (assembly GCA_023338065.1). Classification (NCBI taxonomy): domain Eukaryota; phylum Oomycota; class Peronosporomycetes; order Pythiales; family Pythiaceae; genus Phytopythium; species Phytopythium montanum. The sequence continues at coordinate 27,043 of JAADXY010000198.1, forward strand.
AGGGATGAACATACGTCGACTGTGAAGGCGAGAGCTTGAGCGGGAGATGACGAAGGAGCTGGGAGGCTCAGCTTGGACACTACGGCGTCGTTCTGTAGGCGGTCAGCGCGGTGGCGCTCGACGTCCTCCATGGCATCGCGGACGCCACTGACCAGTATAATGAAAGCAAGAGGAAATACCATGGTGGGGACGCCGTTGGAGGACGTGACGTCCGGTAGGAGCTGGAGCACCGTGATGAAGAGGAAGTAGAGGTTGGAGAAGCGCGTGAACTGCTTGAACAGGTTCTTGGGCACGAAGTTGAGCGTTGTATAGACTGCTGTCTTGACCGCGTTCGGTGGGTATTGGGCGTCAGTAGCGGCTATACCGACGTAGAGAGAGCGTTGAGGAGGAGAAGGAGGAGGAGGAGGAGGTGCAGCCATGGTCTTGACGTGTCTGAGGTGTTGACAGGCGTGTGGAGACGACGGGAGGGCTGCAAGTGCGTCTGAGAGCTGACGAGACACGGTGTTGGCCACGGATCACGGACATTTATAGCCTGGAAACGATCGCTTTGGCCTTCGAACATGGGGTGGTGGGACGGAAATAGCAGCGGGTTTGACAGTGTTTGGCGACGGGTTGTTGGTCGCCTCAAGCGGAGAAGCGAGGCTGTTTGGGTCTTGGAAGCGGCCGGATGGGATGTGGAGCGAGTAAGGAGGACGCGCGAGTGCGGGACAAGTACGCGCCGCACTTGCAGGACCCGCGGGTCGTCGCTGCGATGGAGACGCTGCATAGTAAGTCGTAGCTGTGGAGTGCTTGGAGGCTTGGAGGCTTGGAGGCTTGGAGGCTTGGAGGCTTGAACTGATTGGTCTGGTCGAGACTAAGGAACCTTACCAGTTGATAGGCGAGACGCAGGGCTGCGGTTCTACCGTCTCTTTGCTGCTATTGATGCCGAGTACGGGTGGAGAGGCGGTAGATCTTTGGGTTCGACTGGTTGAGCTGATGGAGAAGCTTGTGGTTCACTAGCGAGAGCGATTCGATTGCTCTGGACGAGCTGCTCAAGTACCTCGGACTGGATCGATCGCCATTCGCAGAGCAAGTCTTCAGCAACCTCGGTAAGGAGGCGGATTGGTTTACAAGGTGATGGTCTATAGGCTCATTATCGGGTGGTGAGACGCAGGAAGGCAGCGAGTGGAGCGGGACCTGCGCTTCGATGGTGAGTAGGGAGATGTCCTGGATACTAGTAGTTGACAACCTCTTGGGATTTAACCATGCTCTTTGTGATAACTGTTACAACACTTGTGACTTGCTAGACTTCATGCTCAACATGTGGAGCTTCTGTACGATGAGTCGAAACGATCTGATCGTTCACGTCTTCCACATCTACGGCGAGTTACTACCGGTCAATAGATCCTTTCCTAACTGATAGCTAACATCGAGGAATAACTCTGGACAGACGACGACGGGAACGGCGTGCTGGACACAGCGGAAGTCGACAGCTTGTTGCGGTTCATCTACCAGACGGAGACGCTCTCGACCAAGGTCACGGCTATGCTCGACGCAGCCGACGCTGATCACGACCGCCTCATCTCGAAAGGTATGAGGGAACAGTGACTAGTCGGATAACCGTTAACTGACTCGGTAGTTGTCCCTGTGGCAGACGAGTTCCTGTCGTTGTGTACTACCAACCGCGATCTACTAGCGCCAGTGTATGCGCTTCAGTCACGAGCACAAGAGAAGGTTTGAACCCTTTCAGTGGTGCTCTGAAGGAGTGATATTGGTACTAACTGGTGGCGTGATCAACCGTAGTGCTTTGGGAAGTTGTTCTGGTCCAAGGAAGCCAAGAAGCGGCCGGTTGTGCTCGGATCCATGGACGACGTCTTCGCTGTCTTTGACAAGACTCTGAGCGGGAGTAAGACTGCTGGGAAGCTGTTGAGTGCGATCTCAACAACTCAAGAGCAGCAGTTAGTAACCGAGGCTGCCAAGGCTGCGGAACTGCATCCAACGGCATCCGAGCGGCTAGCACAGCGGCAACACGCGCAGGAGCTACAGGCTTTGGATGATTGGATCGAGAGGCAGAGACAAGACCCCGTCGTGGATGACTACTTGGTTGTATCCTGCCAGAAAGCGCTTGAAGACGAGCGGTTGGAGGAGCAGAAGCGGAGCAGGTCGACGACGCCTGAAGCCGTCGAGGTGCTGACCAAGCTGAGGCACAGCACGGCTGTGAGTGCCAAGAGTACGGCGATCGCATCGCACATTGAGGACGAGTAGGTTGCCCAGTGGTTCCTATCTATCTAACTTGTTCACCTTATCGTCCATGAGCAGAGCTTGCGGCGGCCCATACAGCTTTAGAGATCAAGTGGGGAGAGGAAGAGCACGCGGCGATCGAGAGGCGACACGCAGCCATCCGGTCGATGGTCAAGGGGATTTCGGCGAGGACACTGCTTCAACAGACCGGCAAGAGCGTACGTAGCGGCCTCCCGGATGTGCTCATTGCTGTCTCAAGTCGTTAACCTGTATATTGGTCATACAGGGAGCAGGCGCGGTAGTCGGGGACTACCTGCAGAAGAAGCTAGACAGTGCGGAAGGCGACGTGAAACAGGAGTTTCGAGGGCGATGGGAGAGACTGGAGCGTGCAGCCAGCCACCTGTCGAAGCGGCAGAGCGAAGAGAGGGCGGCTGAGAACTCGACGACCGTCAAGAAGAAGGTGTTTGTGAGTGAGAAGAGGGACAGCATAGCGAGTAAGCCTGTGCCGAGCGAGTACACCAAGGTGGTGCCGATCGCGGACGAGGTCTGGGCCGAGTGCTTCGACGCCGACAGCCAGCGCGTGTACTACGTGTCGTCGCTCGGCAACTCGTCCTGGGACCCACCGCCTTCGTTCCACCGCCAGTGGTGAGCGGGGACAGTCACCTTGACCGCGTTGAAGTGTTCAAAATCGAATTATACAGCTTAAGAGGTCCTCCAACATTCACAACCGTTAATTGTTACTTACACTGTCCCACTTTAGTGACCCAGTTGACCAGATTCAGGACAACGAGCAAGAGCAGGATTCCTTGTCATCATCACCACTGACGGACAACCTGCCCCAGGCCAAAGTGAAGAGGGAAGAAGGATCGGCCTGGTCATGGAGCTGCCTCCGGGCTGCGCGTCCTCTCCGTTCGACGCCAACGTGACCCTCGGGCCGCTCGGCATCGACTACCTGCATGTGCACTACTGCACGCTGGCGGGTCTGCCGCTGGTCTCGGCCGCGCTGCTGCTCTCCTGGCTCGTCGCGCTCTTCTACTTCCGTACGCCTCCTCTTGTCGTCTCCGCATCCTTCTAGCCACGTTACTGACTCCGCAGTTCTCCAGTGGGCAGCACGGCGGACGGGTACTTCTCTCCTACACTGGCGAGCCTAAGCGACAAGCTGCGCGTACCGCTGGACGTGGCGGGCGTGACGTTCCTGGCGTTCGGCAACGGCGCTCCCGACGTCTTCTCCTCCCTTGCAGCCTACGCCTCAGGCGTCAACGCGGCAGGCGTCAACGAGCTGCTAGGAGGCGCCATGTTCGTCTCGACAGTCGTTGTCGGCTGCGTCGCGCTCGCCAGCGACGTGCGCGTGCAGCGCTGGTCCTTCTCTCGCGACGCTGGAGCTCTGGTTATAGTAGTGTTGCTACTCGTCGCGATCGGCTCGAGCCACCGCCCGGGAGCCGCCAGCGCGCTGCTGCTGCCCGCGCTCTACGCCGTCTACGTGACCTCGGTCGTGCTCCCGCCCTGCCTCTCGAGGCTGCGAGCCACCCGCCACGCGGTACAAGATGACGGAGAAGACGTGAATGGACCCAAGAGCGGCGCAGCCAAGGCGCTGTCCGCCTTCTGGCTCGCGCTGTCGCCTTCCAAGCTGGACGGGAGGCCTCAAGCGTACGCTCTTGTCCCCCCAAGTGATGGGAAGCAGGCCGAAGAGGACACGACGGCGTCGTACTTCTCTTCTCCACTGTATGAAGACCACTTTGACGGCGTCGAGTCCCTGTCATCCCCGCTGATTGCAGACGACGAGCGCGAAGAGGACGGACAACCGGTAGACAAGGAGGCAACTACCCGGCTTGGCTTCACGACCGGCGGCGGGGTGTTGGCGGCTGCGTATTGGCGCCACTTGCGCTGGCGATGGGCCACCAAGCGCCGTATCCGGACCACGTGGACCAGCGACTCGCCGGTGCTAGTCAAGCTGCTGGCAATCCCCCAAGCTTTGCTCGTGTTCGTCCGTGACGTGAGCGTCCCGCTGTTGGACGCGGACGAGTGGAGACGGTCGCTGGCGTCCGTGGCTCCCGTGACCGTCCCGCTGCTCGTGCTGCTCGTCTCCGGCCACGTCCACGACCGGCTCCACATCAGTTATCTCCACCGCGAAGTGTCATTATGGCAGCCCGTCACTGCCACGGGTCTACTGGTCGGACTCGTCGTCTCCTTCACGACCCACCGGTCGCACCCACCGACGTCGTTCCTCTTCTGCTCCTTCTTCCTGCTGCTCGCCTTCATCTCGTGCGTCTGCTGGATCTACGCGGTCGCGACCGAGCTCATGGCGCTGCTTGTAGCCGCCGGCATCATCAGCCACGCCGGCAACAGCTTGTTGAGCCTGACGGTCTTGGCGTGGGGCAACTCGGTCGGCGACCTGATTACTGACGTGTCAGTCGCGCGAGCTGGCTTCGCGCAGATGGCGATTGCTGGCTGCTTCGGAGGCCTCGTGTTCAACATCCTGCTGGGCCTCGGCATCCCCATGGTCGCCGCCTTCCTGCACGGCCACGTGCTCGAGATCGGACTCGACAAGCACGCGCACATCTCGCTGGGCTTCCTGCTCGCGTCCCTTGCTGTCACTATCGCCGTGTTCCGGTACCACAACTTCCACTGCCCGCCATGGTACGGCAAGCTGCTCATCAGCTACTACGCCGTCTACTCGGCTGTTAACCTCGTCGTGGCCTTCCGTGACAGCGGCACTGACCCAGCAGCATAGTTGTTAGTCGCCCACCACAAATTGACAAGAGAGAGCAAATGAACTCGGAAGTACAGCCACATGTTTTCACTTGAGGAGTGTATTCACGTCCGATCACCGAGCATTTGAAGGCGTCGAGGTCGCCTCGGCCGCGGCGATGATGCAGTGAGACTGCACGCGGTTCTCGTAGCCCTTCCAGACATGGCAGGTGAAGGCCAAGTCCTCGCGGAACGCGTCGCTCTTCTGCATTTGGGCACAACACAACAAACAAGTTGACAAGGTGATCATCCGTTGGTCTCCCTCTCTTCGACTGGTTATACGGGGGACGCACCTCGATCTGCGCGTTGATCTCCTTGAGCACCTCGTTCAGGCGCGCCACGGACCCAGAGATGCGCTGCAGCAGCGCCTGCGCATCGGCATTCGTCAGTTAGTTATGGCCTCAGACGACGGACATGACGGTTGGCCGCACCTTTTGCTTCTCCTCGTGAGGGTCTGCGGCCGCAAACGCCGCCACCACCGACATACAAACAAGCGCACATGTTAGTGACGCGTGTGTATCTGCCAAGCAGCCTGCGTGTGCGTCGGGACGCCTGCAGGAAGCGCCGCAAGAGACGCACTCTGCATCTTGTCGCTGCTGCTGGTTCAAAAATGGCGCCAAGTGTTTCCCGCACATATGAATTGCCGCCTCTAATTGGTCAATAATGAGATTCCACGATATAGTGACGCGTCACTATTTACATCTTCCCAACTTGACCTGGTTGAAGCTGACCGACAATCCGGCCAGCTACGCGCTAATGTCGCTCGCGATCCACGCCGCGAGCGTCTGCACCAGCTCGATGTCGTGCTGTCGTAGGATCTCGTCGCTCTGATCCATCCCAGCCCGGTGTCCTCGCCTCTGCGAGCCCGCATGCAGGCGGTCAAGGTGGCGGTAGAAGGCGGCTTGAAGGCGGTCTCGGATCGTCAGCACCGCTTCTCCAGCATCCTTGGACCGGAACTCGAACACGAGCCAGTCGTCGAGCACTAGCAGCCATCGCGGCTCGGGCTCTCCACTGCCAGACTTGCCCGTCGTCTCCTCGAACTGCACGGCCTCAGGGTTCCCCATGAGCAGCAGCAGCAGCAGCGTCGACGGGAGTTTGGTCGCGTACTTGGCCAGTCGCGTGCGCTCCGACTGCATCATCTCGTGGTACACGAGCCACTCGAGCGGCTCGTCGTCCTCTCCGTCGGCTCCAGCGCCGGCTCCGTTCCTCGCTAGCCTCTTTGGCTTGCCGGTCTTGAGCCACGCGACCATGGAAGACCCGTCAATCTTGACCTTGACCTTCTCCTTGGACGTCCAGTTGCGACTCACCGCAGACCGAGAGAAGAGCACGTTCGGGTACATGCCAGCGCTCAGCGCCATCAGGTACGACGCTAGAGCATGGAGCGGGTGCTCACGGCCAGTCGGAGCGTTCAGCTGCGTGGTCGGCGTCATCCCCAGCACCTCCATGTCCTGCTGAAGCTGTCGGTAGATGGAGCTGAGCTGCTCGAGCGTCGGTCGGTGCAGCATGTTGCGCGCGCAGAAGCCGTCGCGCTGCGCGTACGACCGCGACGGGAGGTTCGTGTACGCCTCGAAGGCCTTCCAGAGCGCGAAGTGGTCGCTCTGCAGCGCCACCTGCGGACACGCGCGGCGCACGAACGCCTCCTTGGACGCCTCGACCTGCCGCAGCTCGGCCGCCGTCATGCCCAGGAAGTTGATGAACGGGTCGCGGTAGCCACTAAGCGCCGCCGTCGTCTGCAGCACCGCGTCAAAGCACCCGAGCACGTGGCTCCAGAGCACCAGCTTCCCCATCTGAACCGGCACGCCGCCTGAACAAATGTGCGCCACGTGCCACCCAAAGAGTGTCAACCCGCCGTCAGGCTTGTCCAGAGCGTTCATGTCCGTCAATCGCTGTAGCGCTGCGTCGATCGAGAGCTCACTCGGCGCATCCATGGCTTGAGAGATGAACTGCTTGGCGTCCAGGATGTGCAGCTTGCGCTCGAACTGCAGCAGCTTGATCTGCAGCATGAGCTCCTCCAGTGGCGTCGTGAGCAGCTCCGGCAGCATGAACTCCTTCATGGCCGTCTCGTACCGCGCGCGGGAGAACAAGCGGAAGCAGATGCCAGCGCGGACGCGACCGGCGCGGCCAGTGCGCTGCACGCAGTTGGCGCGAGCGACCCACGTGGTCTGCAGTCCCATGACGAAGGACGAGCTCGAGGTCGTCGCGAGTGCGTGCGCTTGCTTCGACTTGCCGCAGTCGACCACGAAGACGACGTCCTCGATCGTCAGGCTTGTCTCGGCGATGTTGGTGGCCAGGATCAGCTTGCGCTTGCCTCGAGGCGGTGTCAGGAATGCGCGGCGCTGCTCTTGAGCCGACAGACGCGAGTGTAGCAGCGCGATCTCGTACGTGGACGACGTGGAAGGCGACCGAAGCAGCGCGCGCTCCATGAACGAGATCTCCTCCCATCCAGGCAGGAAGACGAGCACGGCCCCCTTGCTCGTCGGGCTGTCCGCACTCCCATGGAGCGGGAACTGCTGATCCACCAGGTACAGCAGCTGGAGGAGCAGGTCGTAGTCAACCGACTGGTCTCGAGACAGTGCGTCCTCTTGCCGCTCGTACGCAGACAGCAGTCCGCTCTTGTGTGACTCGTCGAAACGGCTCAGCGTATGCTGCACGGTGCTAGCCAGGTCTGCAGGGTCCGGCCGCTCGGTTTCTTGGTACACCGGCGCCATCTCCTCCTCGATGGCTGACGACTGGCCAGCTGGAAGCTCGCCGTAGCACGTTGCCACGTGCATGCCGAACGCTTCCTCGTCTGCGAAGCCTCCTCCACCGCAGAGCGGACACGACAGCCCGCTGTTGCTCGAGGTAGCAGCACGCCCACTGCCGTTGCTAGTAGCTCGAGCACCTCCTCCGCCTTCAAACGGAGCAGTCCGCTCCGCTTCGAGCAACGCCAGCACGTCTTCGAGGAAGAGTGTCGTGACTGGGAAGCACCTGCCGCCGACCATCTCGAGCACGGGCGCCGAGTACTCTGGCTGGAAGTAGGCCGAGAACTTGTCCACTTGGATCGTGGCGCTCATGAGGATCACCTTGAGGTCCTTGCGCTGCTTGAGGATGGACGACTTGAGCAGGATGAGCAGGAGGTCGGTGAACTGGTCCCGCTCGTGCACTTCGTCCAGGATCAAGTGCGAGAACCCGAGCGCCAGCGAGTCGTTGTTCAGCCACTTGAGCAGCGTGCCCGTCGTACAGAAGATGAGCTTCGACTTGTCGGCGCTGAAGGAGCTGTCAAAGCGGATCGCGTGGCCCACTTCTTGCGGGTTCCCCGACCCTTGCGGCCGCTCCTTGGCCACTCTTTCAGCCAGTGAGATGGCGCTAAGGCGACGTGGTTGCGTGCAGATGATGCGCGTGGTGTCGATGGTGCCCTTGGCGATCGCATCGTCCAGTAAGAACTGCGGGATCTGCGTCGACTTGCCGCATCCAGTGTCTCCCGAGATGACCACGACCTGGTTTGACTCTACCAGCTCCAGGATCTGCTGCTTGTAGTCATACACCGGCAGGTTCGACGCCTTGGAAGCAGTCGAAGACGTCGCCTTGACCGGCTGCTGCTTGCTGTTACTGGCCGGTTTGAGAGGGCGGAACAACGACCGCTGTCCACGCTGGTGGGTCATCTTGCCTGGAGCTAAAGCAGCATGCACCGAGTCCGCCATCCCGCTCCATTGGTCTGGGATCTTCCTGGTTGATGGAGGAGCCGGGTACTTGCTCAAGTACCCGCTTACTGCTGGGTGGAGACCGCCTACAGGCACAGGCTGTAGACGCAGAGAGACGTGCTCCATGCGCGCGTTCTTCTTGGCTTTGGCCACGTGCGCGAACCGCTTGTCGCCCTTGCCCGACGACTTGGAGAAGAGCCCGAACTTCTCGGCTACGTTGTGAATGTACCGCCGCTGCGAGTTGTCCAGGTCCGTAGGGAAGCTCAGCTCGAAGCGGTCGCCGTCCTCTACCAGCTCCTGTAGCTGTCGCTGAACGTCCATGCAGAAGCCCTCGTCCAGGCTCACGCCGTCGTCTCCGCCTCCTCCACCGCGCTTCCCTCCAGTCCGACACGTGTCATCAAACGTTCGGACGTCTCCTGCACGCCCCCGGCCTCGCCCACGCCCACGACCGCCACCATTACGACCGCCACGGTCTCCCCTTGCTCCCCCACGCCCTCCGCGGGCTTCTCCGCGGCCTCCGCGGCCACGCGGCACCCACTGCCGCCCGTCCATTGCTTCTGCCTGTGCCACATCATCCAAACTTGAAACCTATCGGATATCATGTTCCTAATAGGTGTTCTTATCGATTTCTATAGATCGATACCTTCCAGATCACATGTGCATCACTTCCACCTGTATGCACGACTTTTCAGAGGTTTTGTATAGGCTGTTGGCTACGTACACAACTTCAGACGACGAGCCAGATGCGCCACCGACTGAGGGTTGCTACACCCAAAAAAAGTGGCAAAGGTCTCCATTTTGTGGTTATAACGCAAAAGAGCCTGCCATCGCCTATATACAAGTTTGAAAAATTACAAATACAGCTGTAGTCGAACATTATCAATTTTGCA
>JAADXY010000199.1:0-36488 GCA_023338065.1 Phytopythium montanum
GAGCGCGTGCGAGCAGCCATAGTGAACGCGAGTCCTTCGCCGTCCAGCTCCGTCGAGACGGCGCTGCTGGACCTGTCGAGTCTCGACTCGGTGCGCAACTTCTGCGCCTCGCTCCAAGCTCACTCGCCTCCTCTCACGGACCTGATCGTCCTCGCCAACGCCGGCGTCAACACCCCGACCAAGACGCTGACAACCGACGGGTTCGAGCTCACGTTCGGCGTCAACCACTTGGGCCACTTCCTGCTGGTGACGATGCTGCCAGGCTTCACTCCTGACACCTCGCTCTCTCGCCATTCCTCCTTTGATCCAGTCAAGATGACCGCAATCTGCAAGGAGCGCGGCATCCCAACGAGCACGACCGAAGTCTCGGGAGCCTTCATGGCTCAGCTATGCTCGGAGCCCGACTGGAGCACTCGAGGCTGGGCCACCGGTATGTTCTTGTGCGTCAACGAGCCGTTCCACACGTCCGAGCAAGCCAAGGACCCCAAGCTGGCGCACGAACTCTGGGAGCTCTCCGTCGCCCTCGCTGGAGTCAACCAGCCATGACTGCAGTCCGTCCATCGCAGTCGCCGCTTGGACCAGCAAGTAACTCGCTCTCAACTGTTCACTTGGTTGGATGGGACGTCTTGGTGTCCGTTGGCTTGGTCAGTTGCTTGCCTCTTGGTGGCAGCCTGGCCATCAGCGCCTCGTTCGCCAGGTATAGCTTCTTGCAAACGCCGTCCTTGCGGCGCAGCTGCTCTTCCATACGAGACGTCTCGCGCTCGCACTCGGCCGCGCGCTCCTCGAGTGCCGCGCATTGCCGCTTGAACACCAGGTACAGCTGCGTGGCGTCCGTGATCTTGGCCACCAGGATGCGCTGCTCCTCGGCCATGTCGAGGAACTCGTCCACTACGACGCCCACGTACTTGGCCAGCTCCTTCGGCAGGTGCTGACGCAGTCTCGTCAAGCTGGCCACATCCTCGCCCGCGTCTCTATCCACGTTGGTGCTCTCGCTTCGAGCTTCGCTCTTGTCTGGAGTGAATGAGAGCAGCTCTTTGGCTTCAGCCAGCACCACGCGTCGACACTGCTGCATGCGGGAGACCTTGGCTTCCAGCGCGGTCGCGTGGGCTTGAATGACGTGCCGACGCAGAGTCTCGAGCGCCTGGGCACTATCAGCCTCGCTCTCGGCCTCCATCTGCCGGATCTTGGCGCTGCTCTCGCGCTCCAACGATGATTCCAACGCCTCCAACGCCTCGCGAGACGCCGCTTCCAGCTGCTTCTGATGCTCCTTCACCGCCAACTCCCTTGCTTTGGCTGCACTCGCGTTCAGTTCCTCCACCTGCGCCTCGTGCTGCTTGTGCATACGGTCCTGCAGGTCCATGAGGGCCACGCGGCGCTTCGTCTCGAGCTCTCGCTCCAGCTTGTCGAGCTGCACTCGGTGCGTCGTCGACAGCAGCTGCGTCAGCTCGTCCGTCTTGTCGTCGAGCTCCAGCGCAGCCTGCGCCTTGATGTCCGCCATTTTCTCGTCCATTTCGCTCTGGAGACGGCGGCGGAGCTGCTGCAGCTGGGCTTGCGCTCCAAACGCCAGCACCTTGCGCAGCTTCTGCATCCCCTCCTGCTCGTTCTGGCCGTGGCTGCGTTCCACCTCGCGCATCAACGTGAGCGTGCTGGCCTCCTGCTCCTTGAGCGCCAGCTCTGCAGCCTTCTCCCGCCTCGCAAACAGCTCCTGCTCGAGCTCGAGCTTCTTGTCGGCCTCCCACTGGGCTTGAGCAGTTCGGAACTCACTCTCCAAGGCCTTGACACGGTCATCACGGTCGGTTTGCAGCTGCTTCTCGACGCGTTGCTGCTCCTGCAGCGTCTCCGTCTTGAGCTTTGTCTCTAGAGTGGACAACATACTCGTCGTCTGCTTCTCCTGCGTCTCGCGAAGGCTCTGGAGCGTTTGCTTACGGCTGGCGACGAGCGACTCCTTAAGCGCTTCGACCGCGTCTTGCTGCTCCTGCTCGTGCTTCTCCATCGCCGAGCGGACCGCCACCTTGGTCTCGCGCTCGTACTGTTCGCGCAGAGTCAGCAGCGCCAGGCTCTTCTTGGACTCGTACCGACGCTTCAGCTCGTCCAAATACGCCGCCAGCGTCCGCGTGTGGTGCTCGAGCATGGCGTCAGTGTCGAGCTGCGTCTCTCGACGGCTCTTGTCCGCTAGGTCACGTACTAGTCGGGCTTTGTGTTGTAGCACTTGCTCTTCTCTTGATACTGGCAAGGTGTCGTCATCGTCGAAGGTGGCATAGTGGCCGGGTCCCAACTGGTTTCGGTCATCAAAGGAGGTCAACCGAGACGTCTCGGTGCGCATGGCGTCGTCTACGTCGTCGCCATCGACGGAGAGAGACGACACCGACGCGCCGTCTCTTGCAATTGGAATGAACAATGCCGGGACCTGACGGCTGTGGATGGACGAGTCATTGTCGTTGTTGCTGCAGTTGCTCGTCATGGACGCGGACCGCACGGACGAGCGGCGATGCCGGTACGCCCGCTGCCCTGCTGCTCCACGTGATCCTCCACTTCCAGTCGCAGTCCCTGTCACGAACCACAATGTGAGTGTTTGCCATGGATTCCATGGCATTTGGGAGGGAGAAGGTGGTTGTTGCCTGTGGTTTGAGAGCTATATAAAGCTGAGGAAACGCTCGTACCGATGGCTCGCGCATGTTCCAGCAGCCGGTCGCAGTTCTGCAGCGTGATCTCGAGCTCGTCCCTCACTTGGCCGGCCTGCTGCTTCAGCTTCTCTGTCTCAACACCGTCGACGCTGCTCCTCTTGCCTGCCAATGGAGAGCTGGGAGGGCCTCGCTCGGCCCGCTGCTTGACTGGCGACGGTGCAGTGAATGATGCCGACTTGAGCGAGCGGAAGAAGCACAGGCGCTGCTCAACGGCCGCCAGCTCGCGCTCCATGTCCCCGCAGACGTCGGCGGCCAGCGCGATCGCTCCTGCGCTACCGAGCGCTCGCGTCGCGTCCTCCAAGACGTCTGTGGCCGCCCCGCGGACCTCAGACGCGCTGCCAGGCATGAGGAGAGCGGTAGCGGTGATGTGGAGCGCACGGCAGCGAGGCGGTCGGAAGGCGTCGGTTCGACATTGAAGCGTCGCGAAAGTGGCTTCCCACGAAAGTATTCACCCGTACAGTAGTAATGAAGCTTACAGTGCGATTCGCTTCCAGCCTCCATTTTAGAGCGGACGCCTTCACACCAGCAACTGGAGCTGGTCACCAGCGAATCCCTTCACCGAGACGCCGTGCATCATGGAGGCGAACGCGCAAGTGCGAGCGCTGCCGAGTTGCCATGAGTGCGGGCATCATGTCCAATGCCTGTGCACCACCATCTAGTCGCTTGAAGTTGAAGTGTGGAGTTGGTCTCCGCTCGAGCAGTCTGTCTTTCCTTGTATGCAAGTGTATATATTATAATTATCGCAAGGGTATAGAGAATGGAGTGCTTTGGAGCAAACATTTGCTTAAAATAGAGTTTACTACTGTACTTGATTTAACAGGTATTGAAATCATGCGGTAATTGGATATGGAGGAAACGGTCCCCTTGCCTAGGTAAACAACCGGCTTTCGTTTCGCTAAACACAAAACAACGACGTGCGAAGTCCCGACGTGACGCGCGGCTCTCACCCAAGCAGGGCAAAGGCAAAGTTTCCTCAGGCGAAAAAGATCGATCGGTCGTGGGCAGTTCGCGATCGCTGGCCTTTCCCAACAGTCCTCGTCCGATAGTAAAGCTGCTGCGACCATGAGCGCCACCAAGGCCAAGGAGATGGAGCGCACGATGCAGTTCCAGGACGAGCTGCCGCCGCTGCCGCTGCCGTCGCTCGAGGAGACGCTGGAGCTGTACGCCAAGACGTGCGAGCCGCTGCTGTCGGCGCAGGAGCTCGAGCACACCAAGGCCGTGTGCCACGACTTTCTGCACGGCGTGGGGCCGCAGCTGCAGGCGATTCTGCAGGAGCGCGCCGACTCGGAGCGCAACTGGCTCGAGGAGTGGTGGGAGACGTTCGCGTACCTGCAGCCGCGCTACCCGTCGGCCATCAACATCAACTGGTACGGCGTGCTGCCCGGCAACTGGGGCCCGCGCGACATGAGTCAGTGCGAGGCCGCCTCCATCTTCACGCACGCCATCCTCAAGTTCCGCAAGAACCTGCTCGAGTACGTGCCCCGATTGGCGTTGACTGAGCGGGCTTTGGAGCTTGGAAACTGACCTCGAAGTGTGAACTGATGCCGCGCAAACACAGGGAGAAGTACCCGCCGGAGAAGCTCATGGGCCGCCCGCTGTGCATGTACACGTACTCGCGCATGTTCAGCTCGTGCGTCATCCCGGGCGAGGAGTGCGACGAGATGCGCGACTACCCGAACGACGCCAAGCACATCCTCGTGCTGCGCAACAACTGCATGTGGGCCCTCCAGGTCTTTGACGACAATGGAGAGGAGATCCCGCTCGCCGACATCCTGCGGCAGTTCGAGCTCGTGCGCGAGGAGGCGACGGGTCTGTTCGACCTCGAGCGCTACCCGCCGGTCAGCGTGCTCACGTCCGAGAACCGCACCAACTGGGCCAAGGTGCGTCTCCCCACGTTCACTGTCTTGCCGTGAACTGGGGCTGATTCTGACGCCTGTATGGATACCAGGCGCGCAACCACATCATGGCGCTGGACGACATCAACAAGGAGTCGTTCGAGATCATCGAGCGCGCGCTCTTCTGCATCGCGCTCGACGAGAGCTCGGCCTCGACCTACGACGAGGTATGTTGTGTTGTCTGGCCCCCTTCAAATTGTGGCTGGATGTCTAACGTTCACTCATCTGCACACGACCAGATCGCGCGCAACTGCCTGCTTGGAGACGGCCGCAACCGCTGGTACGACAAGCCATTCACGCTCATCATCCACGAGAACGCGCGCGGCGGCCTGAACGGGCAGCACGCGTGGGCGGACGCGCTTGTGGTCGTGCGGCTGTTCGACTACTGCATCAAGTACGTGAACGAGAACTTCAAGGCCAAGTTCGCGGATCGCTCGTCGCTCAAGCCGATGCTGGGGCTCAAGCCCAAGCGGCTCAAGTGGGTGCTGGACAACGCGGCGTACACTGCGATCGAGTGCGCGAGCGCGGCGGTCGGCAAGCTCATCCACGCGAGCGACATCGCGACGCTGCAGTTCAACCACTACGGCTCGGCGTTCCTCAAGCGCTACAAGCTGACGCCCGACTTCTTCATCCAGATGGCCATCCAGCTCGCGCACTACAAGATGCACGCGCGCGTGCCGGCCGTGTATGAGACGGCGCACACGCGGCTGTTCTACCACGGCCGCACGGAGACGATTCGCGCGCTGTCGAGCGAGTCGCTGGCGTTCGTCAAGGCGATGGAGTCGGACGCGAGCGAGAGCGCCAAGTGGGAGGCGCTCAAGACGGCGATCGACGCGCACAAGGAGATGCTCAAGAAGTGCCTGATGGGCGAGGGCGTGGACCGGCACTTCATGGGTCTGCAGATCGTGTCGGAGATGTCGGGTATCTCGCCGCGGCCGTCGCTGTTCACGGACAAGGCGTTCGACCTGAGCAAGAAGTTCCTGGTGTCGACGAGCAACATCTCGGGCGGGCCCGGCGCGAGCCCCATCTGGGGAGGCTTCTCGGCCATGTACAACGAGGGCTACGGCGTCTGCTACGCCTTCCAGCCGGACCGCATCAACGTGAGCATCACGTGCTACCACTCGTGCAAGGAGACGGACGCCGCGGCCTTCAAGCGCCACCTGGAGACGGCGCTGCTCGAGATGGTCGAGCTCTGCCTCTCGCGCAACGTTATTTACGTCGGCTCGTCCAAGATCTAAGGCGGCCAGCGCAGCGACCTACGTGGACGGGGAGGAGGCAACGCCAGCAACAAGTCAGCAGGTAGTAGTGGCGCATGGGGAGAGAGAGGAAGAGGGAGAGATAGGATCGCGAACGAGACCATCGCACTCATGCGTGGAAGGCCATGGGGCAAAGGCAGCATTCACACTTCTCGCTTTCCAACCAATGAAACGACGTGAAATCGATTTTCAACGCATCTGGTTGGACGATAATCGGTCCAGCGATCTTTCCTTTTTGGCGCGATCTTCTATTGAAAGGTCGCGTCCGCTCGGATGCCAATCAACCCGAAAGTCTCTTGCGCTCACTAAGGAAGAAAGGACGCAAAGGCAACCAACGACTTTGTTCGGCCCCGACGGCTTCACATCCAGATTTGCCGCCTCCAGTGCCAATTCCGACGCCTCCAGCTGACGGACGATGATTGGCGCGACTTGGTGGTGGTGGGCGGCGATGGCCGTGGCCTTATCGACCGCTCGGGGCGTCCACGGCGGCTTCTACGTCTGTCCGGACGCGTGCGAGGCGCTCGTGCTGCCGCGAGACATGGAGTCCATCGACGACTGTCTGTGCCCGTCGTCCTCTCTCCGGAGCGAGTACCAGGAAGAAGAGGAGGAAGACGACGGAATGTTCCAGTGCGTCGGCAGGTACAAGCCCAGGGAGGACGAGGACGA
This sequence comes from Phytopythium montanum, assembly GCA_023338065.1. NCBI lineage: Eukaryota > Oomycota > Peronosporomycetes > Pythiales > Pythiaceae > Phytopythium > Phytopythium montanum. The sequence goes on from JAADXY010000199.1 coordinate 6,502, forward strand.
CCCGCGCTCGGTCGCCGACTGCGATTGCAACCTGCCGTACCAGAAGGATTCAGCCACGGGCGAGTGCCACTTGTGCGAGTGCCCACGCGCAGGCAACTACCAGCGCAAGAAGGCGAGTCGCCAGGGCGTCACGTCGCTCGCCGACTGCGACTGCACGTCCCCGTTCGTCAAGGACCCGCCGTCGGGCGAGTGTGTGCCTGCAGCCGACAACTACGAGTGCCCGCCGCACTCTTCAGCAGCGATGGACCCGCCGCAGGGAGACTACAGGTACCCGCACCGCCACCGAAAGAGAAGCAAGGCGCCTCGGTCGTTCGCTGACTGCCACTGCGACTGGGGGTTCGTCCGCCTGACGACCGGCAAGTGCGAGCGCGAGAAGGCCACCTACGCGTGCCCAGTCTACTCTGCCCGAAGCCCAGACCTTGCGCCTGGCGAGCACCCGCGCGGCTTCTTCGACTGCGAGTGCGACACGAACGGCTACGAGCGCAACGAGCAAATGCAGGCGTGCGTCAAGATCCCGTCACCTGACGACGAAGACACGGACGAGTTCATGGACGACGTGGAGTTTGAGTGCCCGGCGTTCTCGCGGCCGCTTGCCAAGTTCCCGCACTCGATCGAGCAGTGCGCGTGCCTACCCGGGTACTCGTGGAAGCTACCGGAGATGACGTGCGTGCGAGCGTCGGCCTACTCCTGCCCCGCTCACGCACACTTCAACCCCAGCCGGCGCGGAGACGGTCGCTCTCAGCTCTTGGCACCAGCGGCGTTTGCTGACTGCGACTGTGCACGCGGCCACGTGCGGGACGACAACAACGGGCAGTGCCTCGCGTGGTTCATGCGCGACGGGAACTCGTGCCCGTCGTTTGCGGTGCTCACGCGCTGGCCGCTTCAGAACAGCGCCAACTGCGAGTGCATCTACGGCTTCAAGAACGCGACAGCCACCGAAGTCGAAGATGAAGACGAATATGACGACGAGGAAGACAAGAAACCGGCCAAGAAGGAGTGCCGATCGACTCCAGCAGGAGATAAGAAGCAGCGACAGATGCCAGTGTGTCCGGCGCGCTCTTTTGCTGTCGACTGGCCGATTGCGCGCGTGAAGGACGACTGCGCCTGCCTGTTTGGCTACGAGCGAGCTCCACTGTACAAGAAGGGCGACACTGAGGAAGATCCGAATGGATTCCGGTGCGTTCAGAGCGAGATCATCGACCTGGACGAGCATGCCGCGAAGTGCCGAGCTCCGTTGGTCATGAACCCGCTCACTGGCGGTTGTCACTACCCCGTTGAGGACGTGAAGGCTTCCGTCTCGACTGTGGACTACACTCTCGGTAACAATGGGGATGACGACAAGGTCCAAGATCGCGACGTGATCGTCCTCAACGGCGTCGAGTACGACTACGTGGTCGCGGACGACTCCATTCTGGTCATTCAAGGCGACATTGCGATCGGCGAGCGACTGTCGTGGCCCACCACCGACAACCAAGGAGAAAACTCTCACGTGCTGCTTCACGGGTACTACAACTCTGAGCGCGATCATCGGTGGCGCGACACGACCATGTGCTTCCAAGTGGACTCAAGCGCGAAGCCGATGGGGCGCGCGGTGCTGGACGCCATGAAGCACATCAGCACGGTCACAGGGTTCAACTTCAAGCGCTGCAAGGGCGATGACTGCTCTGTTGTCAACACCGACGACGTGGGCGGCAACGGTGCATGCGTGCAAGACTACATCAACGTCAAGGCCACGCAGTCGTCGTGCTTCTCCTACATTGGACGTATCGGCGGCCCGCAGACGCTCGGCGTGTCGACGGAGTGCGGACTTGGCAACATCATGCACATCCTGCTCCACGCGATGGGCTTGCGCCACGCGATTGACCGCCCGGACCGCGACCAGCACGTGCGCATCGCGTGGGAATGCATCCCCGAGCACAAGCGGAGCTTCTTCCTCGTCGAGAACGAGGAGAGCGCCAAGAAGTCGACTGCTGGCGACGATGGTGCCGACGAGCTGGCCAGCGCGTTCACGAACGAGCCGTACGACTTCTACAGCATCATGCACCACCCGACCAGCGCGTTCGTGCACGATGAAGACACTGGTGGCCGCCGGCGACCCAAGTGGTGCCAGAGCATCGTGCCGCTGATTGGCGATCCAAGCGACCGTCAGGCCGTCATGGGGCTCATGGGGCAGCGCGCACTACTGACTGTCACGGACATCCACTCGGTGTGGCGGATCTACCCGTCGCTGCAAAAGGGCGGCGCGATTCCAATGCCTCAAGCTGCCGCGTCGATGCATCAGCCCGGACAGAAGAGCGGCTTGGTCGTCGACATTGGCAAGGTACACGAGAGCAAGGTGCACGACGAGTTGTCGACCGACGTGAGCGCCTCCGCTCTGTCGACGTCCAGCAAGAAGACAGCGTCGCCTGTGCGCAGCTTCGTCAAGCGCGTGACGAGCTTCCTTGGAGCCGTCGCGGTGCTCTGCGGCTTCGGCGCCTTCATGATCTTCGCTGTCATGGAGGCCCGCAAGCGTGCGCTGGCGGTGCGCGGTGGCGGCGACAGCTACTACGCCGAGCTGCTGCTCGCCGACAAGGGCGGCCTCAACGACTGACCAAGCTCCTGCCTCGGATTGTGGTAAATGTACATGATTGCCCTCCCTCATGCTCTCTGAGTCTCATGCGACCGGCAACGAGCAAACTAACGCAGCAGCAGGCAGCCGAAGACGATTGACTAGGGAGTCTGTTCCTGCTTCGAGCTTCGAGTCTCACATCTATGCCCCAGTCCGCTGCCTCTAGCCCCGAGCGTGGCCTCCTGGTCCGTCGCGTGGGTCCGCGCCGCTCATCTACTGGTCTGCTAATAATTCCGCCAGCCGCGGGTTCACGTGCACCTCGCCCTTGGCCGCCAGGTACTTGGCCAGCGGGATCTGCAAGCCGTCACACTCACAGTTAGTAGTTGCCCAAGCACCATCAAGGCCAGTCATCGGGACCGCGGACGACGCACCTGCTGCTTGAGCGCGTCGCCCTCGAGTCCGTGGAGCAGCTGGATGATGAGGTTCGAGTTGATCTGGCGCAGCTCGGCGGCCTCCTTGGCGATGGCCACGGCGCGGTCAAAGTCGCCCAGGTTCTTGGCGTTGACGACACGGAAGTGGAACGTCTTGGTGGTGGGGGCGACGCGCTTGGCCGCCATGAGAGCCCAGAGCGCCTCGACCTCCTCCTGCCGGTCGTGCTCGGCCAGGTACTTGGCCACGCGCACGAAGCTGTGGTTGCTGACGTAGTGGCGCAGATTCTCGGCCTCGTGCAGCCACTCGAGCGCGAGCTCGGGCGCGTCCTGCTTGAGGCACGCGGCCACGAACGTGCCCGCCGCGAACTCGCTCGGGTACGCGAGCTTGGCGTCGCACAGCAGCAGCGCGCGCTGCACCTCGCGCAGCTCGTCCGCGCCCTTCATCTCGCGCACCACGTGGTTCACCTTGGCCTCCGTCAGGTACAGCGCCGCCGTCGGGATCGACAGCCGCGCGCCGATCGAGTTGAGCGCCTTGGTGATGTCCGCCACCGACCCCTCGATGCGCGGGTACTCGACGTTGCCGCTGAACGCGCGCGCTCCCACCGGAGCCGAGCTCACGACAGCAGCAGCGACTGAAGTAGATGCAGCAGCAGCAGCCGAGCGACGAGCCGCCGGGGCGCTCGACACCGCGCGCAGCACTGCACGCATCATTACCATGATCCTCTTGACTCTGGCGTAGTGAACGCGGCGCTCCCCTCCTCCTTCCACGAATTGTGCGGCCACGAGCTTTCAAGAAATTACAATATTAGACAACACAGTACTGTCAGAGACACACTTGCATCCAATTAAACTGTCTACTGCAGTGAACCAGGCGGACGGTAAAGCACAGCCCACCACAAGAAAGCAGCAGGTCGCAGGGCACCGACCGGAGTCCCCTCCTTCTCGGGCTCCTATCTCCTCCTAGTGGCGTCCATGGCGAGCGTGGGGCGCATGCAGGCGATCCGCACGGTCATCTCGTCCGTCGGGCGGCAGGCGGGCGCTCGTCCGCTGGCCCGGCGCGCGTTCTCGGTCCCGTCAACAGCCGCGGCGGCGGCGCCGGCCCAGCGGTCGGCCGAGGAGTGGATGGAGAACATCCGCGTGTCTGCGGCCAAGGACCCGTTGATCAAGCGCACCAAGCTGGCGTCGTTCCTCAAGACGGTGACGACGAGCGAGCAGCTGGAGGCGTCCAAGGAGATCATGCGCATCTACGAGCAGAAGCGCGTGGACCCGGACGCGAACGCCGCCGGTCTGTTCGTCAAGAAGGCGCTCGAGCTCGACGCCGCCGACGTGGCCTTCGACGTGCTTGAGGCCAACTACCGCATCGGGCTCTTCCTCGAGCCCTCGACGCTCAACAAGCTGCTCTCCAAGTTCCTCAAGGACGGCGCGCTCGACCGGGTCTTCGCGCTCCACACCATCGGCAGCCAGAAGTACAAGGTCAAGTCCACCGAGCGCACCTACGACATTCTTATCCGGTACGTTCGAGTGCGCCGCTTATGTTGTATAAGACCGTTCTGACCGCTCCACCGTCCTTTTTCCAGCGCCTCGATTGAGCAAGAGGACTACGACAAGGCGGTCGACTTCCTCAAGACGGCCGCGTACGTCCTTGATTGGGCGTTTGCTGGCCATTCACTGGCTGAACTGGTGATCTGACTGGCTGTTGTGGTTGTCGTGGTTGTCGTGGTGTCTGCTGACCGCAGGGAGAGCCACAAGCTGCAGCGCGTGACGTGTAACAACCTGCTGTTCAAGCTCAAGGAGAACGCGCTGCAGGACAAGATCGACGAGGTCGCGGCGCTCATGAAGGCCGCGGGCGTCGAGCCCAATGAGACCACCAAGAAGATCCTGCAGTAGGTGGTAGGCGGTGGTAGCAGCAGCAGCAGGAGACGTTTCTACCGTCGCCCAGGCGTCGGTGTCGGCTCGCAAAGTCTCAAGCCGTGAGTGACCTCGAGGCTTATGTTGTCCCGATCAAAGAAACACCAGACTACATTCACACAAGGCGAGCAAAGGGGAGCGTCCGTGTTGTAGTGAAGTGAAGCCCGGCCGTCCTCTACAGATCGACAGTCTGCTCGTAGTGCCTCAAAGGCGCTCTGCCTTCCAGCATGGCAGTGATGGCCAGTCTACTTGGTCTGGTTCTTGACGCCGAGGATGCGCTGGCGGATCTCGTCCTGGTTGCCGAGGTAGAAGGCCGAGAGCGGCGCGATGGCGTCCTTGTGCGCAATCGGCTTGAGCTGCTCGTCCAGGTGGTACACGAGCGGGATGCCCGTGGGGATGTTGAGCTCCGTGATCTCGCTCTCGGAAATGCCGTCCAGGTGCTTGACGAGCGCGCGCAGGCTGTTGCCGTGCGCCGCCACCACCACGTTCTTGCCCGCCTTGATGCTCGGCACGATGGCGCTCTCCCACTCTGGCAGCACGCGCTCGGCCGTGAGTGCGAGCGACTCGCTCCGCGGCAGTTCCGACGTCGGGACGTCCTTGTAGCGCACGTCGTTGCCCGGGAAGAACTCGCTGGCGGTGTCGAGCTGCGGCGGCGGGATGTCGTAGCTGCGGCGCCACTGCAGCACCTGCTCGGCGCCGTGCTTGTCCACCGTCTCCTTCTTGTCCAGGCCCGTGAGCGCGCCGTAGTGGCGCTCGTTCAGGCGCCACGTCTTGTGCACCGGGATCCACATGCGGTCCGTCTGCTCGAGCACGTGCCACAGCGTGCGGATCGCGCGCTTGAGGTACGACGTGTAGGCCACGTCGAACGCGTAGCCCTCCTGGGCGAGCAGCGCGCCGGCCGCGCGCGCCTCGGCGTCGCCCTTGGCCGACAGCTGCACGTCGTACCAGCCCGTGAAGCGGTTCTGCTTGTTCCACTCGCTCTCGCCGTGCCGGATCAGCACCAGCGTGTGCGTGTGCTTGAGCGCCTTGCGCTGCTGGTGCAGGGCCATGACAGAGCGGCCGCTAGTGGCGCTGGCGGAGCGCGCGGCGAGCCCCAGAGAGCGGTGGAGAGCGAGCACCATGGCGGTCGGAGGGATGAAGGTGACGTTGACGTCGGGAGCGCGGATGGTTTTCTGCTTGGGGGGGGCGAGCGCCGCTCGCTGCGATTGGCCGCGAGGTGCAGAAATACCGGTTTTGTACTAGTGGTGGAGAGTATACCGGTGCGAATCACTTGATTGTTGTATGGGTAACGGCTGCTGATGAAAGATCGCTTGCTCATTGCGAGGTGGATGCACAAACATCAGACTTGGTGTTTGTATTGCAGGCGGATGACCAACATGAAGACGACGAACTCCATGACGCGCTAGGTCGATTGATCGATTGATTCAAAGCATGAGGAGCTAGTCCGTGTATTCTTCTCCGTCCTCACTACGCAGCGGGCGCCTCGCCTCTCCAGCCTGCCAGCCTGCCAGCCAGCCAGCCAGTTAGCGGCAGCAGTGATGTGGGCGTAGACGAAGTCGGCACCTTTTCCAACCACCGAGGCTCGGTAAGCGGTGGTGTCCGCGCTGCTGGCGCTCAGGCAATGGTCTAAATATCCTCCTGAGACTTGCGCACGATCCGGCGGCAGTGCTTCTTGAACGCGTCCTTGTCGCTCCGCCACTCGACCTGCAGCAGTCAGTCAGTCAGTTAGTTAGTCAGCGTCTCGTAAGTAGGAGGGAGGGCAGACAAGCAGCAAGTTGCCAAGCGGGAGGGGAACGCACCGCGGCGTCAATGTTGGCCGGCGAGTCGTCGTTCGGGTCCGAGAGCATCGAGATGACCGACACGAGGATGGACTCGACGCCCAGGATGGGGCGCCACCGCTCGTCCGCCGTCTCCTGCTGGTTCAAGTGGTCCTCTCCGGGCGGGTGCAGGATCGAGATGCACACCACGCCGTTCGGGTACACTGGCAGCAGCCCACCACACGTCAGTCCTGGTCGGTCCTGGCCAGTCCACTGTCCATACAGATTCAGTACGCGGCGCACCGTTCGGGTGCCACATCTCCGACTTGAAGGTCATCTTGGGCGGCATGTTGGGGAAGTTGGGCGGGAACTCGAGCCCGGCCTTGAAGAAGCCGCCCTCGTACAGCGTGTCGGGCGGGCCCACGAGCAGGATCTCCCAGTTGAAGATGTTCTCGTCGTCGCCCAGGCCCACGGACACGCCCTCGGGCGGGTTGCGGCTCATCTCTAGCGGTATAAACCGATCCAAAGCCGTCAGCTCTCGCTCTTTCTCCGGGAATAACGTCGCTAAAGACCGGGGGAAAGCGCCGCGAGGACCGGGGACACGCACCAAGGAACTGCCTCCGAAGCAGCTCACGCGCGTAGTCCGTCGCGCCCGCCATCGCCGCTTGATTGCCGCCTCTAGAGCCGCCGCTTCTTCTCCTCGCGCTCGGAGATAGGGGGCGACTGATACTTCGCCACCGTTTCTTCTTTGCCGACCTTCTAGACAACGCTTTGGTCCTCGGTGACCCAATTACCCAAAGGCGCTCAATTTGGAGTGCGGAATATTGCAATACACTTGGGTATAACGAGTCTTCAGAGTTATACCCACTTCGTGTCATCAACCCAAGACTGGATGTTTGGGTGGACGAATTTAGTGGATTTATGAACTTCAACGTGGTCAAGTCGACTTGTGCAGCCATTCCGGGTCGTTACGTGTACAGAAAGATCTGCGAGGGAGGCTACCGGCCCTTGTCGATGCGGATCTCGGACAGTGAGGCGATGGTGCTCCTGGTGATGGCGCCAACTATGGCGGCGGGTGCGATGACCGGTCCCTTGCTGGCGGCCTCGCGCTCGGTGCGGGAGGCCGCGTTGAAGACGTAGACACCGCAGATGACGAGCGCCATGCCCGACCAGTTGAGCGGCGTCACGTGTTCGCCGTAGCGGTAGATGGACAGCACGATGATGAGCGCGCGCTTGACGCAGTTGGCCACGCTGTGCGTCACGGGCGACACGAGGCTCATGAGCAGGTACGCGGACGCGCTCTGCAGGTAGAAGCCGAGCCCGGCGAACGCCAGCAGCACGACCACGTAGAGCGTCGACGCGCCGTTCTTGTCGGCGAGATCGGCGGCCGCTTCTCGGGGCGACGCTAGCCAGTTGTACGAGATGAACATGAGCTGCATCGCCACGGCGATCAGACTCGTGTACAGCTGTAGTTGCGAGACCCTGAAGTACGAGAGTGTCAGTAAAGCGGGGGGAAAATAAGTCAGAGCAGCAGCACAGCCCCTACGTACGTGTACGAGCGGTTGAGCAGGCGCTTGGTGAGCACGTTCTGGATGCAGTCGACGCAGTTGGACATGAGCGCGGCGAGGAAGCCGATGGCGTGGAAGGACGCGTCCGAGAGGCTGCAGAAGACGAGACCCAGCACGATGGGCACGAGCGACGCGTTGACGCGCCAGCCCGTGCGCTGGCCCAGCAGGATGTACGTCAGCACGACCGTGAAGAACGGCGCCGACGACTTGATGGTCTCTGTTGTAGGCGCGTGAGGTTAGTGGTGCATTGCATGCAAGGACACCACAAAGAGACTTACGGGTGAAGGAGACGGCGATGTACTTGAGCGCCGTGAGGCCGAGCAGCACCGTCAGGATGCGCACGCCGCCCAGCACGACCATGTCCTTGAGCCCGCCGCCGTTGACGACGCGGAGCACGCCGGCCTGGCAGGCGGCCCAGCCCACGAGGTAGACCTCGGAGACGAGGCCGCAAACCACCGAGCTGCCCAGCTGCGCCAGCGACAGGTAGTTGGAGTCCACCTGGAGCTTGGCCACCACGTAGCGGTTCGTCCACAGCGTCACGAGGCTCAGCAGGTACCATGCTGCGATCGGATGGGATTGATGCGCACACCAAGTCAGTCAGTCACTGGCTTGCATAATGGGGTCGGAGCGTAGTGCGAGACGTACCGGAGATGCAGAGCGCCACCTTCTGGTCGGTGCGGAGCGTCGGCAGCATGGGCTTCTCGGCCAGCCTTCCCATCGGACGGCGCGGTCGGTCGGTCTCAGGAGCAGGCAGGAGCAGGTCCACTGGCGTTCGCGATTGGCCGCGCTGCTGGTGTGAAGTAGCGCTACCCAACCTCTAGTTTTCAGCCAATCGTGTGAGCCTCCAAACCTGATTGGCTTGCCGTGAGCCAATCAACACGCGTAAAAAAGAGGGGGTACAGTACCCCCCCTCCCCCTCTTTTTTTTACTTGAAAATTGTATGGTGTACCCCCTCTTTGTGATTAAAATCACAAAGAGGGGTCTACATACAAACTTCAAGTCAAAAAAGAGGGGGAGGGGGGTATTTTTAATCACAAAGAGGGGGTGTTTTAATCGTTGATGGTTACTCCTTCGGAATGCATTCCGAAGGAGTAACCTGGGTTGGTGATTGGACAAAAAAGAATCAGATCAAATCAGCGATTGGCTTATCCTCAAAACTAGAGTACCCCCCCCCCCACGGTACTGCGTGTTAAGAGTGATCGTCTACTCCAATTTGTGTTAACGTACGACTAGCGTAAGTTAGTCGTGCGTTAACACAATATGGAGATGCATTTTGTCCTTCATAACTGGCCCCGAGGGCGATTTTGGTGTTGGCCGCCAACGCTGTCTCAGACGAGTCGTCGGCACCGTCGAGGAACGAGAGCACCGTAGCCAGCGTCGCGACGTCGGCGTCGGCGTCGGCGTCCTCAAGCAGGAGCGAGGAGCTCATCACGAAGGACTTGTGTCAAGTTAGACTTGGAAAATGTATGTCCTGCGCCTTTGCCATGAGACGGCCCGTCGATTTATGACTCATAAATGTGTGACGTGATAATAATATCACGTCAGATCCTCTATTCCGCCGCTGGCAGTCGTACGCACGCGCTGCTGGAGCACGCTCCAGGCGGGGGCTTGACGGTCGATTGCCGTCCAAAAGAGTGACTCGATGCTTCTGGATCTTGTCCTCCATTGTTCGCTACAACGATTTGGATGAAGAAGTCGACGAACAGTCTTGGTGTTGGCCGCAAAGGCTGGCCATCATGGAACACGACGGGCGATCCCCTGCAGCCGGGACGTCAGCGTAACGGATACTAACCAACAGAGCGAGTGAGCAGCGCTTCCTACCTGGACCATGCCTCGACAAATGCATTTGTCAAGCTAGTCTCGCTCGGAGACGACGGCTCGCACCTGGACGCTCTCCACCTCGGCCTTGCTGGCGCTCGCGCTGGATCTGTGGGGCCACACCGGCCCGCCGCTGCTCGCGCTCGCTACAGCCAGACGTATGGTGGCCTCCGCGGCTTTTTGGTCGCCGTCATAGTCGTCCTCCAGCAGGTCATCCGCCTCAAAGTGTCGACATTCGGCTTAACGGATGCAAATGCAGCGTGCGCCAACTCTCTCGTCAACCGCAACCGTCATGAGCTTCTTGCTGCCCACGGATCGAACAGACTTCTCAGGCTTCTTGACACTCTACGTCCCTCCCGCTCGCACTCCATTCCAATGCATGTAACTCCGACATGCAGTTCCAGTGGCAGTGCGGCATCCTGGTCGTGTGCCCTTGTACCTACTCAAACGCCACAACTTGGAGTGATCCCGAGCACTCTTCACTTTCAACACGCACTCCTAACTCACTCGCTCATTTCTTGTGGTGTTGGTTCTCGCGCTCCTGCAGCAGGCGGCGCAGGATCTCGCCGGACGCCGACTTGGGGATCTCGGTCACGAACTCCACCTGGCGCACCTTCTTGAACGGCGCCACGTGCTCGGCCACGAACGCCATCACGTCCGCCTCGGTCACGACGGCCGCGTTCGTCGGGTCCTTGAGCACCACGAAGGCCTTGGGGATCTCCTCTCCCATGGCGTCCTGGCCCCGAACGCAGTATGCGTCCTTGATGTGCGGGTGCTTGCTGAGCACGTCCTCGAACTCAGCCGGTGCCACCTGGTGGCCCTTGTACTTGATCAGCTCTTTGACGCGGTCCACGATGAACACGAAGCCGTCCTCGTCGATGTAGACAATGTCACCAGTGCGCAGGAAGCCATCGTCCGTGAACACGGCCTTGTTGGCCTCGGCGTTGTTCGAGTAGCCAATCATGACTTGCGGCCCGCGGAAAAGCAGCTCGCCGCGCTCCCCAGCCGGCAGGTCGACATCTTTCACGACGCACCGCACGCAAAGCTCCGTGTTGGGCACGAGGCGGCCGACGCTCCCCTGTTAGAGCACGCATAGCCAGTTAGATACACTGACCCAAGACTCCTCGACGGCGTTGAGGATCGAGGCCTAACGCTTACTGGCTTGCGGTTGCCGTCCTCGCTGTAGTTGACGACCGGCGAGAGCTCTGTCATGCCATACGCCTGCTGGACCGAGACGTTGACGCGGTTCTTGACGAGCTTCTCGACCTCTGGACCCATCGGCGCGCCGCCCGAGACGAGGAACTCGGTCCCCGATAGGTCGTACTGGTCGGCGAGCGGGTGGTGCGCCATGAAGAGCGCGATCGGCGGCGCGCAGTGGGCGTCGCGGGCGTCGCGGGCGTGGCGAGGCGTGGTGTGTGACCGAGTGATGGCCATCAGACCCCGGATGGCTTCGGAGGGTTTGTATTGAGTGGAGTATGGGAAAGTATCCGTCCGGGACGCATCGCGACTTTGGACCTCTTGACCGCGAGTGACACTGCAAGCTCAGCTTGCAGCGTGCCTCACGCCAAGCAGCTATGAAATTCGTAACATCCTGTGACGAGGAGCTGCCATTTTGGAAAATGGAACGATCCCAATTGCGAAAGATCGACTCAAAGAACCGGAACGATCGCATTAAATGCTGCAGCTCGTGGCGCGGCTCCCGCGCGAGCTCGCGGCGCTAGTGGCGCGGCTCCCGCGCGAGCTCGCGGCGCTAGTGGCGCTGTTCGCGTGGGACTTGGACTCTGCTGCGGCCCAGGGCGTGGCAGCGGTGGTGCTGCTGCTCTTGCGGCTCCGGCGCGAGCGCGTGCACCGCGTCCGGTGCTCTTATCTCGCCATGAACGCGGCCGCTCGTCTCGGACACCTCGTGATTGTCCGTGCGCTGCATCAAGACGGGGGAGACGCCGGGTGCTCCGCGTTTGCCATGAACACGGCGGCGGCGAGTGGACACCTGGACGTCGTCCAGTTCCTCCACACGCACCGATCGGAAGGGTGTACTGCGTACGCGATGGACGCGGCTGCAGCCAACGGACACCTGGATGTGGTCCAGTTCCTGCACCACAACCGCTCGGAAGGGTGTACGACGGCCGCAATGGACTTGGCTGCAGCGCATGGACACCTTTCGCTGGCCGTGTTCCTGCACCGCTGGCGTCGAGAGGGAGCGACGGTGGCAGCAGTCGACCGAGCCGCTCAGAATGGACACCTTGAAGTCGTCCGCTTCCTCGTTGAGAACCGAAGGGAAGGATTCACGAGGATGGGGATCGCGTGGGCTCGGGAGAATGGACATGGAGCGATTGTCGAGTATCTGCTGGCAGTGACGGCATTGTCGTGTGCGGACGCGGGGAGAGGCAGCGGCATTGGAGCGACGCATGGACACCTCGCGGCTTTGACGACGTATTGAATAGGTTGTTGGTGGCTTTGAATGGATTATTAGGTACACTTGTCATTTTCGACTCGATGTGGCGAGCTTGGACTTCATTTGTTCACGTTGACGGTGACTTGGTCTTTCAGGTCACAACAGTAGCTTGGTGATCAAATTGGAGAGAAGTAGGAGAAAGGTGTCGAGGCGGCGGCTAGATCTGGGCCGTGTAGACGAACATCCGGGTACTTGACGGCGTCTGCACCAGCGCCGGCTTGCCGGGCGAGATGGCGATCTCCTCCAGCTCCATGTGGACCTTGACTGGCGCGACGCGCGGCTTCCTCATCTTGACGATGACCAGCGCGAGAACGAGGACGACTGCGGCGCCGATCGCGGCCCATATGACGTCGTGTGCGACGCCGTCACTGCTGGAGCTGGCGCTGTCTGTTGACTCTGGCGCTGACCCAGACGCCAGTCTTCTGCGGACCATTGCGGTCGTCTCTTGGGCGGTGGAGTCGCTGGTCCATACGCAAGTCCAGCTTCCAGACGAGATCAACTGGCAGGTGGCGTCTGCTTGGGCGACGCACTCGCCTGTGGACGGGTCGTAGCTGTGGAGACCCGCGTGACAGCCGCCGATAGCGACGCTCTCGGCGCGAGGGCATCCCAATCCAGAGGGCGTCGAGCTTCCAGTATCAGAGCACGCGGGCTCGGAGACGCAGAAGGTGGCGTCGTCCTTGACGGTTGAGTGGAAGCAGCTCAGCGCTCGGTTGGTATTGATCGCGGCGGCATTGGCCTCGGTCTCGGCGGCGGTGAAGCGCTGCTGGTCCGTCAGGAGGAGGACGAGCACGCAGAGGACGGAGGTGGTGGTGGGCCTGGTGAGAGGCATGCGGAGGTCGGAAGAGCCGCGGAGAAGACGAGAAAGTGGGCTATTTCTCTTGGGACGAGGAGAAATGGAGGAATGAAGCCGATTGCGGCGCTTGCCCCTCCATGGAGCAAGCAGAGCATGCCTGCTTTCCCGCTGACCCTCGTCATGATGGGGCCGGGCCCATGTTCTCAGCTGCGCGAACAAAGTCGTCGAGGAACAGCCGCGGAACTGGAGAGCAAGATACTTTTTCTGTACTGCTCGCTCGCTTCACGTTGGTGACGAGCAGGCATAGAGCGGGCGGTTGGAACGACCGGTTTAGGACCTTTGTTTTTCAATATGTGTTATAAATAATTGGTTGCATTTTGGACTGGTTTGGCAAATCGTCCTTGTAAATCTGTATACGGTATAAATACATGTATGCAGCCCAAGCGATATTGAGTTGGTTGCACCGTGTTCACCGTATGGGTACAGTTCGTCTGAGGTCACATGTAAATCAGTACAACTGCAAAGCAACAGCATCCATGCTTTCAAAGCACTAGGTTAGCGACATCCCTTTACAAGCACGAAACACAATTACCCACCATTTTTTGCCAGCCATCGTTTCGTAAAGCAAGTTTCATTTGGGTTATTTATGCCTGCAGCAACTAATTGGTTGTAGTTTTAGAGGTCATAAGAAAATTGCGGACTGGCGGCCTCTGCTCAGCAGGTGGATACACCTTCCTGCCAGCGTGGTGGAAGAGATACGTAGTGCCGTGGCGGCTGCCGCGACAAAAGGCCGCGCGAAGTGTCGGTCCAGCTATACACTGATTGACAGACACCCGACACCAATTCTCGATCATGACACCAGCAACATCGACGCTTGTCAGTCGGTCCCAAGGCAACCAAGCCGCCTGGATTGGAGCCAGACTAGCGAGCCACGCAAACCGGACCATCAACCATGGATGTGAGAGGTACCCTGGAAGCAGCCACCACCAACCGCATTTTGAAGCGCCGCGATTGTTCGTGATCGCACTTTGCTCGGCATCCACTGTACATGACAAAAATATGGAATCTATTTGATGGAATGCAACGTGTCATTCTTTCAGTAGAGTGCCAAGAAGTTCAACAACAATGAGGATGGCGCTCTCCGTTCATAACGAGTTTCCTGTGTACCCCAATAAAAATGAACTTTCGCAGTCATGTCTAGTTCGCTTTGTTTATCCCTTCCACATTCGACAACGTGCCCTCTTCAATCCGATTGTTCGTGAGCAATCCATCGGATTGCTCACGCTCAATCCGATGTGGAAGGTAGATGTTGAAGTTACAGTAAGTTGAAGTTACAACAAGTTGAAGTGGTCCACAATCTCTTCAACGCCGCTGTCGTCCTGGACAATCGTTGTGCGCGCGCTCAGGAAAGACAGTCACCTAGGAAGCAACCATCTGGGGCGGTAGCGAGCCAGCCAGACTGTCGGTCGCACCCCATACACGCCGCAGCGAATTTTGTAGCAGTAGAGGGCGGTGCGTATTGCCTTCCAGAATGGTCCGACGTCAGGCTGCAGGCCTGAAACCTGCCGTGTGAAGTTGGACTCGTGCTGAAGCACCTCGCTGAAGCACGCTTGGCGGACCCAAGCAGACCAGCGGATGCGAGTGTACCGCAGCACCACAGCGCAAGTGCAGGTGCAAGTGCTAGTACTATTCGAATACACCCCGCAGAGCTTTTAGAGATGGCATGGTTCAGACCTGCCCGCCCGCCGTCTGCAAACGGCAAAGTCAAGCCGCGTGATGATGACCGCCAGCCTCAATGTTTGTTCAATAATTATACAGTACGGCGGTGCAATACAGTTCCCTGCAACGGACGAGTCAGTCAGATCCATCACTGACGCCTCCTCACACTGATGACCTACATTCTCCGCACAACAATCCAGCCAGTGTTCGACGCTCTGTGTTGGTCGTGGCCACTCTTGAGAACCGTTTCAGACGACGATTCAGCAGCCGACACTGGGTTCGAGTGCCACCGCGCTATTGCGTTCTGGCAAGGCGCGCCACACCATAGAGCAAGCGTCGTCGAGCAAACCGGCAACCGACAGCGATCGAGCCATTTTCACGCGCAAACACCGCGTCGAGTGGCGACGGCCGCCTCGCTTTTGCCCAATGTTTTGCGGCGTCGACGTCGGCAATGCAGTGCAACTTCGATATTTGGTCGGCTGTTTATGCGCACATCGGTGACATGCAGCTGCCTGATTTCGGTGTCAATAGCCAATCATGCGACAGCGCGCAGCTTTCTTAAACCAAGTGAAGCGAGCAGAGCACAGCCCAAGCTGGGTCATTATGGATGCATTTTGCTTTTCTTTGTTCGTGTGGACGTGAAGTTCGGCAGCAACTTCAATGCGCGAGACCGCTTTGTCCGCTTTGTAGCATCCTTTGCGCCAGGCTACCTCATTATTTGAAAACCGAGCTCGTCTTTACAACGTTCAAGCGATTCAAATAATGAGCTTGCAGCACATGCTTGCATCACCTCATTCTTTTTTGGTTCCAAGATCCATTTTGCTCGTGTAGTGCAAAGTGCAAACCTCACGATCGAGCACAATTTTGAACCGCATCCACCCACAAGGATGCGCTCTCTGTTGCGCTTGGTCTTTTTCGCCCGCCAATGTCCCCGCCAATTGCAGACGCGCAGGCTGATTTTGAGCGCGATCAACGCGCCTCTCCACCTGAAAACTCGACGACGCGACTCGACAAGGTCAATCCACTTGCATCCAGCTCCTGCGGTAAATGCTGGCTGGATTCCGCACATTCTCGCGAATACGAGCCGATCGAGTGCAAGCAACTGGCGCGTGGCAAGACGGATCTGACTAATAATATCCTGAATCTCAAATATTAGACCGCATCGTAGCTCCGAACACTCTGGAAGCACAACATGTGCCGCTTTTCTACCTGGTTATGCGGAAGTACCTTCCACGAAAAAGTGTTTTACTGTGCGTACGTATGGCTCTTGCAGGAGCGCATCGCACTTTGGCTCGCGCACGTCTTCCAGGATGGCTGCTCCTCCTCCTCGGCCGGCTTCTTTCTATTCTCCACCAACGCAACTGGCAGCTGCTCGGCCTGCCACTCGGCCGACCGCCTTCTCGCCCCAACTCGCAGGCCTCCGACCTGGTCCATTCTCCAATTTGCGGATAAGCCAAAGCTACTCGACTGTGCGCGTCGAGTCCCGACCTTCGAAAGAACCTCAACCCACCACCACTCAACCTCCCTCCCCCCACACACTTCTCACGATGAAGTTTGCCGCGATCACCGCCTCGACCCTGCTTGTGGCGACCCTCGTGTCGGCCCAGACGCCGGCGCCGACGGACACGGCGTCCTCGTACGACGAGGAGCTCGGCTGCTGGCCCATCAGCGTCGAGCACGACGCGACATACTGCATCGACGGCCCCATCTGCTCGGGCAGCGGCCCGGAGCCTGCGGGCTGGCTTTGCCCCGTCGCGGGCGACGTGGCCATTGAGGACTGCCACAACTACCTCGTGAGCTACGTCGAGGGCGACAGCTGCGTGCTTCCCGTGGACGCCACGTGCCAGGTCATCCACACCGGCGCCTGGGGCTGCGTCATCTCGGGTGCCACGCCCGCGCCGACCTACACCAACGGCGGCGGCGACGACGGCAGCGACGGCGAGGGCGACGACGACGACGACGGCACCCCGACGACCCCGCCGAACCCGACGCCGACCCCGCCGCGCAACGGTTCCGAGTCTGGCTCGGGCAACAGCACGGCTGACGACATCACGTTCTCGTCGGTGGCTGCCGGTGTGAGTGCTGGCGGCGTCTCGGCCGGCGCTGTGGCTGCGATCGCTGCTGCGGCTGCGGCCGTCTGCGCCGCTGTCGGCACCGTGCTGTACAAGAAGTACCACCAGACGGCCCCCGCTGCCGTGGCCCGCGACGACATGATCGACGTCGTGACCCCCTAGGGTACCAACTCCCGCCCCCCCGCTACCTGACGACCGGTGACGACCGGTGACGACCTGTGTGGCCAAGCTCGGGCGTATTCGGTCGTGTTGCTTTTTGAGACTTGCTATTTTGATTTGGGGCTTATGGTGGACCATTTTGCCCGCCTCGGCCAGTAACGCGGCCGTAACAGCAGAATGGATCTGATTGCGAAGAAGTACTTTCTTGCCATGTGGTTCTCTGTCTGTCAAGTGAACCCAACAGCTGCTGGCAAGAAGAAGGGCGTCATGTTCACGATGTCGCTTTGCGTTTTACAATGTGCATCATCCATCGCATGACCATCTTGTTCAGATCCCCGCTTTATGCTGTCCCCGGCGCACTGATCACTCAGGATCATGTTCACGGGCAGAATGCGGACGTCCGCGAACGGCTCGCGTCCGCTCCTATTGTCAAGATGGACGACCTACGTGCGACGATCAGGCTACTCGAGGACCGCACGTCGCGCTCCACTCGCTGTCAATGGAGATCGACGGGTACACCGCCACGTCGGCTTGCAGAGACGACGAGGCGCAGCGAGAGCACGCCCTCGTGTCGTCAGGCGCAGTCTGACGCTTGCATGCCAAGCGCCTCGAGTCAGTACTGAGCTCGTTTGTCGAGTCCTTTTCCTCCAGGACGCGTGAACGTCACATGAGAGCCGCAAAGAGCCCTGGCTGGCTGGCTGGCTGGCTGGTCAAGCTGGGCAGAAGAAAAGGGCACTCGCGGTCAAGAATTCAAACACCGCGAGCGAGCCACGGTCGTGCTATCGGGCTTGGGTGGCGGATTCGGGCGGAGATCGGGCATGGGCGACGTGACGTTGCTGCTGCCCAAGCCCACGGCGTCGTTTCCTCTGTCGCGCGCTCATGTGTCCAACAGCTTCTGGTGGCTCGTCAAGAAGCAGGGAGGGTCTGGCCTGCTCGAGGCCTTCTCGAGGCCTGTTCGAGCGGCTTCATCCCGAGCCTGGACGAGTTGCACAGGTATAGGACTTGCCCGCCGTTCCTCGGGACGATCGAGCAGCTGGACGTCCCAGCCACCCCTCATCCAATGGTGGAGCAGCTCATCGAGCGAGATTTGCGCACGCTTCCTCCGACTCGAGGCCCACGTCAAGGTCTTCCATAGCTTCTAGGCTGAAGTGGACGCTGCGTTTGGGCTGTCATTGCCAGTCACTGAGGAGGGCGACATTGGACTCGAACTCCCGCCTGTTCCGTGTTTGCCAGAGCGTGGCGCGCGCGTTTTCCGCATCGCCCGCGCGCCGCTCAACTGGTTGCAGCACCCGATCTTCATCAGCCTGTGGGTGGACAAGCTGTCCGAGGTCGAGGCGTTCTTCCAGGCGGAGAATGGGCTGCTGGCGGACGGGGGCATCGTCAAGGGACCCGAGGGGCTCGACGTGCTGGTCGTGCCGCCCGCCGAGGACGGCAGTCTCGAGGAGTGCCGCGAGTTCGTCAAGAGCCAGGAGTTCGACCCCGACCCCGAGAGCGAGAGCAAGCAGAGAGATGGCGGTGAGGCCGTCGTGACAGCGGCAGACGTGCCCAGCTGCGTCGAGTGCGCCACCTCGCCCTTCGTGGAGCGACCGGCTTCTGGGCGTCGAGCAGCCCGACATGGTCGTCTTCTCTGGTGACAACGTCAACGTCTTGTCCCATCACGATGGCCAGACGCAGCGCGCAGGCGACACCTTCACGGCTGCAGCTGAAAGTTCGCCGCATCCCGTTCGTCATCGTCGTTGGCAGCCACGACGAGTCCGGCTTACTCCCCGCGCGAGGGAGATCATGCAGCTGGCCAACTAGAAGCGCTTCTCGCGCAATGACTTGGAACGACGTCGTCGATTACATTCTTGAGGTGGACTCGCCAGTAGTCATCGCAACGAAGCGGTTCACGACCCAGGGAGTGAACACGCGGCTTGTGACCACATTGGCAGAGGTTGGTGCGGGTCAGGGCCGCCGTTTTTGTGGGTCACGACCACGTGAACGACCACTGCTGCTCGGTCCCGACTAATGCTCAGCTGTGTTGTGGGGGACACAGATGAATTTGGGAGAGCGTATGGCGCCTCCGACCTGCAGCGACGCTTCTCGAGTGATCGAGTGGGGCCATCGACAGCGACAACAAGCGAGATCTGCAGCTAGAGTCGCCATTGGGGCGACCTGAGCGTCGTGCACAAGTGGACACGTCCTGGTCTTCGAGATAGCGACGTACGATAGCCAGCACCTAGTAGTGTCGGGTCGATTGACTGCAGAGTAAGCATGGTGCTAGCTGAAACTCGGAGTGGGCAGTAGGCCGTGCGGTCGCTTGTGAAGAGCGGCCGCTGTGCCATCGTCACCCGTCCAGCCGTCGTGCTCCCACCACCACAAGCTCGCGACTGCAATGCCGCCAGCTTGACCGGCCACCTTCCAGCCTCGACTCACACGAGGCAACCGTAGTCTGGCGAGATTTGGGGAAGCACGTCGCAGAAGAACTGTTCGCTGCTGCAGTCGATGTGCCATCGGCGAGCTCTCCGAACATGGCGTCGTCCTCGATGCCGCCCCAGAGCGACCGCACTCCCTCGAACGTGATCTCTTGAGTGAGCAAGTCCGTCAGTTCCACGTCGATGCGGACGAGTTGCTCTCGTTCGGACAGCTATGTCCGATTGGCCGTCGACGACGGCACTCCTTTGCTAGCCACCGCGGCTGATCACATAACGTCCTCGTTGAGGTAGTACATACGCGTCGGGCCAGCCGAAGACAAGTTTGCTGCTGGCGTTGCTGGAGCTCCCCATGGTCGGTCAGCATGGCGTACAGCGTGGCCGAGAAGGTGGTGGCGGACAGCATGCTAGGGTCGTGGTAATCGGGTAGTGATGCCACGTGAAGCGGCGGTCTTCGTTACCGACCTCTCTCTCTCAATGTATGGTCCACATAATGACAGAATGGAGCCCCACAACCTCGTGGCGCTTGACAAGGCGAGCCCACTGCTCGTTGGCTGTTCGTAGTTACTGCTTCAACAAGGAGTCTCACACGCCACAATGAATAGGAATGCCAGGAACTGGAGGCCGAGAACCGAGCGCTGCGGGGCGAGCTGAGCGCCGAGTACCACGACCTGCCGCTAAGCAAGGACGCTGCTGGAGGCAAGGCTAGAGCTCCAGCGTCTCGAGGACCAACTCAACTCTCGCATCCAGCAAATGATCTGACAGCAGCACCGACCTCTTCAACAGCAGCTAGTCACTTGCGGAGCCAGGTGAACTGGAAGCTGTAGTCGACGCCTGACACACCAACAAGTTGGTTAGTAAGTCACTTGGTCGCCACTCACTTGGATATCACACTATGAAGCGGACATAGTGTTCCAGTCGCGCCTGCACGCTGACGATCAGCAAGAACACGAGCGCCGCGTGGACGGATCTCCGTCTGGTCCGGAACTCCATCGTGAGCTGAGAGGCGGGGAGAAGCCGAGCTGACGTCGCAGCACCGCGCACAGCCCAAAGAGCGAGGCGAACTCGACCAGTGCGTACACAAGCATGGAGAGCAGCACGGGCTGCAGATCTGCCGGGTTGCTGGTCGACAGGCTCGAGATGAACAAGCGGTTGGGCATGTGCACCATGGCAGCCATGTAGACTCCTGGCGAGAGCAACTTCTGCGAAGTTAGCGACGCCATAATTCCTGTAAGTGGTGACGGGAACGCACCATACACGACGGGGACGACCGTCTCGATCATCTCGGCCAGAACCACGAACTCGGTCATGTACAACAACTGCAATACCGCGTTCACGTCCTCGTCCTCGACGGCTGATACTGCCGACGTCTGCGCATCGGTTCGCTGAGGTGTGAGGCCGTTTGCTCGGGCAGTCGGTCCGGTTTGAGCCTGAACCAGGACTCGACGACCAACAATGGCTGACGGGCTGGCGCTATCTTCTTCGACTTCCAGACACACAACCGGTTGAGCCGAGAAGGTCGTGCGGTGCTCTGATTGGCCTGGTTCATAGGCTCGAGGCGAGAAGGCGGTGGCTAGGGCTTGACTACGTCTCCACACCTCGAGACGATGTCGAGCGCGCGGTCGACCATTGTACCTTGAGATCGTGAAGGTGAGACTGGAAGCAAGTCTTCGTCTGGAGAAGTGCCACGACACCGCTCTACCAGTCGTGTGATCCTTCGAGTGAGGTGGTGAATGCCGTACAAGATGGTACAGGCGTGGATGGCGTCGACCGAGAGAAAGACGCCGACCGACTGTGAGCATCGAGTTGGCGGTCTGCATGCTGAAAGCGACAAAGAGCGCGTGCGGGACTTCCGAGTGGCAGTTGACGATCTCCGCGCGCAAGTCGCCGTTCTCGCGGACGCATTTCCCCATGACGAGCTTGTAGGCGAGCTTGATCGCAGCCATGAGCAGCGAGAAGGCCACGTATCCCTCAGTCGACGCCTGCTTAAACGCGTAGTTGCAGATCGGGTACACCATCACGGTCGTCCCCGCGAGCATGACGACCTTGGCGTAGTCCTTGGTTGACGCTCGAGCGCTTGGACTGGAGCAGAGACGACTGGCAGAGGAGACGAGCAGGAACAACCCGGGCTGACCCAGGAAGAGCGGAGACACGAGCGTCATGGGGAACGGCGCCGGGAACCCGATGACTACCGACAAGCCGACGATGGCGAGGAGTGTGCCGATACTCGAGACTATGGACGCTTGAGAGACTTGATACCGTGGTAGACGCAGGGTCGGGACGATCGTCTCGTACAGAGTGATCAAGCACAGACCGCAGACGGCGCCAGACATGGTCGCTCGGACCATGAAGCCGCCATTGAACCTCACACCGGATGATGGCGGGGTGAGTGGGATGGCGTCCAGTAACTGGATCACCGCGAGGCATGGCAGTGAAGTGACCATGAGCTCGACTGCGAAGTGGACAGTGTAGCTGGACGTCGGCGAGTGATAGGGGAGAATAACACCGTTTACCCACTCTTGTCTAGCGAAATAAATGCATGCATTATTATTTTTACGTTCAACCAATCCTTTTTTGCCGCAAGTTGCGGCCGTGGCTGCGCTCTCGCGGTCGCTCCCGTCGGCCACCAACTCGACGTTGCTCGGCAAGATCTTGTTCGAGAAAGGCGACCACGAGAAGGCCTTCGAGGCGTACCAGCGGCCGCTCGACATGCAGAAGTGATATGGAGATTACGACGCATGGGGGACCAAGGCGCACGGAAACCAAGATACATGGGAGCCACACAGAGAAACAGACAGAGAGAGAGTAAGCAGTGTGCCGCGATAGGATCGAGTAAAAAGAGAGAGAGAGACTTCGAGCCGCTCGCAAGCAGTCGCTGGCGAGTCGCTGTGGTGAGCGCTTCAATACGTGATATACCACATTTTAGTCTCTCCGCCGCATCTCCGCTTCACAGATCAGCTCATTTCACCGGCCACGGCGCCAAGCGGACCGCTCGTGCGACGACGGCTACGAGGAGATCGGCGTGCTCGGCTGGTCGGTCAACGGCTGCGTGCTGTCGGACAGCTCCATCTGGGACGGCGTGTGCCCGGAGAGCTCCGAGTGCTGGCCGAGCCCAGGCTTCTTCGACCTCCACCCGGGTGCTTGAACCGCCATCTAGGTGGTGTGCTTGTTGAGTGTGGACACCCCACTCGCTCAAGTGCGCTGCATCAAGACGTAATAGACTTGCCGCAGTCTTCTCTGTTGACCGATGCGACCGTCGAAAGCACTAGAACAATAGCTCACAGTCAAAGCAATTCAGCCTTATTGAATGGGTGTAACGCTACTCATAGCCGCCTCGCTGCCTGTTCATCCGAGGAACAGCGCACGGAAGAGGCTGCGCAAGGACGGCAGGCGGCTCGGAGAGGCTCTCGCTGGAGCGAACGGCGGGACCTCGACGACGACGTATTCGTATTCGTCGTCCGCTGCGCGGCGGACGGTGTTCCCGCCGAACACCACGAATCGCCCACTGAGCCACCCATTGACGTCCAGTGCGACCAGGTCTTGAACGGCAACGCCCATGTGCGCCGGCAGGCCGAAGAAGCCTGGCACCGTGCGCGCGTTGTCGAGACTCGCTGTATCGTACATCATAATTAGACAATACGTTGGCGATAAATTGTGAATAGCAAACGTACCTTGGTTTAGGAAGGTCAGCGTGAGAGGCATGTCACGCCACGGGTCCATGCAGAGCATGGCGAAGAGCTCTGCGAGCTTGCGCCGCACGGACCCGGCGGCACCTAGGCCCGCCACCTCGCGCGCGCGGATCGCTCGCGGCGCCCGCGGTAGAGGCAGCCGCGTCCGGATGCTGCGGCGGGTGTTAATCCACAGGTACTCAACTATAACAAAGAGGTTAGGCTGTGTAAGCGAGCAATATACTACATGGACTTACACTGAAGTGCCTCGCTTCTGGTTTCGAAGCCATCAATGAGCACCAGCATCTGCCTGTGCATGAAATAGCGAGGTTAGGAAGCGGTAACAAGCAAATACAGCAGCTTGACTCACCACGGGGCGTGTTGCTCGGTAGCGGTGGCTCCGCCCGTCCGGAGCCGGTCGTGATCGAGAAGACGCCGGACTGGGTCCCCCACCGTGCAGCCGACGTAGGTACCCGCATAGCATGGGGGGCCTCCGCCCGCTTCACGAGATACACTCCCACCATCGTGGTGGATCCGGGAGTGTGGGCGTGAGGGCGAGTAGGCGGCGGGCGGTGTATTCGAGAATGGCGAGTGGCGGGCCCTGGTCAGCCGCCTATCCGCCGCGACAACGAGCACGAGCACGACAAGCAGCAGCAGCACCATGCCCAGACTTCTTGAGCGGCCGGCCCTGCGCGTCCATGGCGTTCTTGCCGCCCTCCTTGACGCCCAACGTCTCCACGTCCATACGCAGCGAGTCGCGGGTGTAGTCCGATCCCTCCCAGCGACGTCTTGACCTCGATCTCGTGCTGCAGCGTCGCCATTGGTCCTCAAGTGATGCCTTGTCGCCTGTCTTCATATACTTGAGTGCTGCTTGCTGGCGCGCTGGTTGTGCTCAATGAGACGCTTGGCAGGATCGACGGTGAAGCCGTCGTAGGTTTACGGGGATAGTGTTGCGTTAGCAGGGACGTCAAGAGGTAGCAGGCGATCACGACCAGGACGTCTTCGAGCGCGACGCGCCACCGGGATTCAGCCTCGGCACGGACCGCGGGTCCTCGGCCTGCTTCGTCGAGGACGGCCAACCCGCGCTCGAGCGCCGCGGCCGAGTGCTCGTGTGCCACGCCAAGCCGGCGCCCGGTCGCCTGCGCGTGGGCGTGGGCGTGCACACGCTGTCGTCCATGAACTTCAAGGACATCCTCGAGCTGCACAAGTCGTCGCGCACCGAGCGGCTGCACTTCCGCAACTCGGGGTTCGTCATGGGGGAGCTGGGCGACCCGGACGCGTACCCGACGAGCCCTCGCGGCCGCAACAGTGCGCCGACGACTGTGAGAGTCTCGCTGCTGCTGTCGCTCATGCCCAACAAGCTCGTGCTCAAGGGCTTGACGGCCAGTCCGAGAGTGCGCGCGGCGCAGACGGCCGAGAGCGCCATCAGCAAGAAGTACAAGAAGTGGCTGCAGACGCTGGCCGGCAGCCTGGTGTAGGCCGCCAAGCCCGAGGTCGTCATGTACCGCCTGACCAAGATGGCCTGGGTGGACAGCGACCGCTGCTTCCAGTGCGACAAGCCCTTCCGCGCGCTCAACCTGCGCTGCAGCGAGGCGGTGTGCGGCACCTGCTCCGGCCACGTGGATGCGCGAAGCGGCCGCACCGTCGATAGCTCCGACATGATCCCGCTGACGTTGCTGTTGGCAGTGACTTTGAAGAGCATTCGTAATTCGCCTATGGCGATGATGGAGCAGTTTTAAACACTCTCGTCAACACCGAAAATATGTGGTAAGGTATTATGCAAAATGTCGAGGTGTTTACAAACTCCAAGTCAAAGTATATTTTACGGATGTTCGCTCATCCGCAATTTTTCGAAATATTGTAAACATTTGTCAATTTGGAATGTGCGATGTTTGATACAGAAGTGAGACAATAATTTAGTGACTAGTAGTCACAATAATCCCCCGCTTTTAGCGTAGTGACGATGGCATTCTCGCCTCGCGCGCGCCACCTCTCTCGTCAAGCAAAATGGCGCGCACGATCAAGGTGTCGCCGGACGACCTCGGCGAGTCCGTGACGACGGCGGACGGGCGCACGCTGACGCTGCGGCGCGCGCAGACGTTCCCCGATCGTCCGCACGCGACCGAGTTCTTCCAGGACTTCGCCAAGGCGCAGGGCAAGCGGCTGGTGATCAACAAGAAGAAGTCGGGCGGCGCGCAGTACGAGTACGTGTGCGCGAGCGCGACGCCGTGCGGCTTCCGCATCAAGCTGCTCAAGTCGCGCAGCGCCAACGCGTCGCACTTCTTCGTCAGCTCGTTCATCGCCGCGCACAGTGCCGAGTGCTCGGGAGAAGCCAAGCTGTCGGTGCGCCAGGCCGCCGCCGCTCTCGCTGGCGCCGGCGGCGCGGCCGTCGCGAGCGTCAAGGAGCTGCAGGCCGAGCTGTCGCGCGCCAGCGGAGAGACCATCTCGGCGCGCAAGGCCTACCGCGTGCGCGACAAGCTGTTGCATCTGGCGGCGGGCGACTTCCAGCGCGGCTTCCAGCGGCTCGAGTCGTTGCTGGTCGGCTTCCGCGACAAGAACCGCGGCGCCGCGCGCGTCTCGTTCGAGGCGGACGCGGCCTCGGGCATGTTCCAGCGCGCGTTCCTGGCGCACCCGTTCGCGCAGCTGTACCAGAGCTACCTGCAGCCCGTCGTGGGTCTCGACTCGGCGCCGCTGGCGAGTATGAGCTACAGGGGCCAACTCTTCCTGCTCACGGCCAAGGACGGCAACAACGAGGACGTGCACCTGGCGGTTGGCATCGCGCCGACCTCGGACGCGACCCACTGCCTCTGGTTCCTGCAGCAGTGCCACGCCGCGGGCGTCGACCTCTCGCGCGTGGCCGTCGTGGCCGACCGCGCGCGCGGACAGCTCGCGGCCGCCGACAGCTTGGGCATCGAGCTGCGCCAGTGCACGCGGCACATCGTGGCCAACCTCAAGGTCATGGTCAAGAACCTGGCGACCGCGCAGGTGCAGGACCTCGTGTGGCGCGCGCAGGCCGCCGAGACGGAGGAGGAGTTCGAGTCGTGCCTCGCCATGGTCGGGCTCACTTGCCCAGCCGCCGAGAACTACCTGCGCGGACTCGACCCGCTCACCTGGGCCGTCTTCTGCTGCGGCCAGCAACAGCGCAAGCTCTACGGGTGGAACACGACCTGCTTTGACGAGCACGCGAGCCGCAGCTTGCTGTGTCTCTCCCCCTTCGAAGTCATGCAGCACTTCATGGAGAGCTTCATGGAGTCGGCGTACTCGCGGAGCACGGTCGCGGCCCAGTGGCTCCGCGACGGCAACTACCTGACTGCCTACGCGAGCAAGCTGTTCGACGAGCAGCAAGAGGCCGCCAACTTCCAGGTCGTGCAGCCGAGCGACCAGCGCGTGGCGTTCGTGACCGAGTCGCGCTCGTTCCCGCCGCGCCGGTACCGCATCAACGTGGACGAGCGCGAGTGCTCGTGCCCCTTCATGTTTCAGTACGGTATCCCGTGCCGCCACTTCTTGGCCGGCCTCGCCTTCTTCAAGCGCATCTCCGAGGCGCACGCGAGCGTCGACCCGTGCTACCTCGCGCGGTCGTTCGCCGAGCAGTACGACCCGCAGCGCACGGGTCCGATCGAGCTGCTGCTGGACGAGGAGCTGAGCGAGAACCCGGCGATCAAGGCCCCAATCATCCCCAAGAAGCGCGGCCGCCCAAAGTCCAAGCAGTACCCGACCAGTGGAGAAGACGTTGCGACCGGCACGGGCCACGCGTCAGGCTCAAGCGGCTCTGGCGCGGCTACGAACAGCGTCGAGGCTGGGGCTGGAAGCGGGACCGGCAGTGCCAAGCGGCGATGCTCGTCCTGCGGCCAAGTGGGCCACAGCAAGCGCACTTGCGAGCGCGGACTGCCGCCACCAGCAGAGCTCATCGTGTAAAGCAGGCACGTCCATATTCCAGCAGGTGTGGAGCACCTGGAACTATCGGCGACTTTGTTTCGTGTCGAATCAATTGCACGCTTCATCAACTTCAACTTGGCGTGACGGTCGAGTGGATAAGCGCTCGAAGAGCGTATCCACTCGACCGTACGCCAAGTTCACGAACGCGCTCAACGGCCATGGGTGGGAGGACTAGCGGTCTGCTTTATGGTGGATGGTCTTCTCAACGGCTACAAGAGTCGCACGAGCCTCTCTCGTCCGTTCATGTTCAGTGTCGAACGGTTAAGGTGGCGATGAACCCGAGAGTCAAAGCCCAACCGGGCGGAGGCGGGCCACATTTTTACTCAACTGGATGCAGGTTGAGGCACCGGCAATCCGTTTCGATGGCGTCAGGTGCGCCGCCGCGGAGCTGCTCAGGACGCTAGATTCATGTCTTCGAGCTGTGTATCGAGGTCGATTTCCAGGGAATCGTCGCCCCTAGAGCGTGTAGTTGGCATCCAATGTCGCCGGTTTCACGACCGTCAAAGCTAGAGGAGAGTTTAAAAGGCAGCGGTCGAGTGAAGGGGCGAGCGACGCTCATGGAGGGTCGGCCGGTACAGCGCTGGAAATCAATCTCAGTCCCCAACTTGCTGCGTCGGCAACAAGTGCAAAAGCATCTTCGGCCCATTCCAGTCGGACCTACCCTCCGTTTGCCTGCCCGTGGCATCTTGTCCACGCCTGTCAAGGCCATGAAGCTCTTCCGAGCGCTGTCTATCGCAGCGGTGGCTCTCCTCTTGGCGGCCGACTCGGTACAGGGGCAAGCCAACGACACCAACTCGACAAGCAGTGCTGCCGAGCAAGAGGCACCCACGCCCAGCCCTTCGTCGAGCGCTGAGGCGACACCGAGTCCGACTCCGACGGAGACGACGACGCCGCAGCCATCAACGACCTCAACGCCGTCGCCATCGACGACCCCGACGGAGACAGCGCTCCAGCCAACACCGGCACCAGAAGCGACGACAACGCTCCAGCCAACGCCGACTCCAGCGTCGACGTCAACCACTTCTGATGCATCCACGGCTCCAGCTTCAACCAATGCGACACCGTCGGCGACTCCAGCTGCGACCAAGACCGAGTCATCGGCAACTCCAACACCAACCGACTTGTCATCCTCGGCGACTCCAGCTGCGACCAAGACCGAGTCATCGGCGACTCCAACGCCAACCGACTTGTCACCCTCGGCGACTCCAGCTGCGACCAAGACCGAGTCATCGGCGACCACGGCGCCAACCACGGCCGATTCGACGCCGTCGGCGACTCCAGCTGCAACCAAAAGCGATTCAATGGCGACACCGGCTCCGACCGCTTCCGGGGCCTCCGCCACACCTGCTCCAACCAAGGCCGAGTCCACGGCGACTCCGGCTCCCACCAAGGCCGAGTCATCAACGACTCCGGCTCCCACCAAGGTCGAGACGGCGGCAACGCCAAGCCCAACGACTACCAGGTCGCCATCCCGGTCGTCTGACTGCACCGAGGTCAGCGTCGAGGGCGACGCGACGTTCTGTATCGACGGCCCCGTGTGCAGCGGCGACGGCGACCGTGAGCCCGCCGGGACCGGCTGTCCACAGATTGGAGACGTTGCGGTCGCGTCCTGCCTCGACAATGTGCCAAGCTACTCTGAGGACCAGGACGAGTGTGTGGCTCCAGTCGAGGCGCAGTGCAGCGTGATCGCGTCCGGGGCATGGGGCTGTGTGTGGCAGCTCTCGGAAGCGGACGACGGGGCTACGCCGGCTCCAACCTCAATGAACGCCATGGTTACCCCGGCACCGACCAAGAATGAGGTTTCACCGACGCCAGCACCGACCAAGGATGAAGCTACGCCAGCACCGACCAACAACCAGGTCACACCAGCACCGACGCAGGTCGGCGATTCGACTGCGGTGACACCATCGCCGACTTCAACGTCAGCGCCAGGGGTTACTCCAGCCGCGTCAGCTCCAGCAGATTCGAACTCGACAGCGGACACGGACTCGACAACGCAGGAGTCGGTCCGCAGCGTGTCACTCTCCGTGGCGAACCCGGCTGCATCGAGTGTCGGAGCGACTGTGGGCGTCGTGGCAGCGGTGATGGCTGCTGTCGGTGTCGTTGCTGCCGTCGCCGTGATGGCGTGGCGCAAGAAGAAGCAGGTCAAGCCTACATCGCCGTCGACCACGCAGTCGACCGAGGACGTGGCCGTGACTCCGAGCAGCACGCCGGCGTCCAGCGACACGTTCGTCCAGATCTGAGGCGGCTCAGGCGGTGGTGAGGCGGTCGAGTGTTTGTGCTGCATGCATCGAGTGCGTCCCGACGGGTTACGCAAGGCTGAACGTGGGCTGGAAGGCAGGGCAGCTCTTGCATCGAACCCGATCGTAAACAATCAACATGTCCATTTGTCGAGCCATCACATGCATTGTTGCAGTCTTACGGCGACTTCAACTGACACCAAACTCACCAAACTGCTTGGTGACGGTCGATCCATCCGCTCGGCTTAGCTCGTCTTGATCATCACGAACTGGTCCAGCACGGTGCGGTCCGTGTTCGACAGGTACTTCCACGACAGCACCGTGCGGTTGGCTTCGAGCGTGCTGAAGCCGTAGTGCTCGTAGTCGGTGACGGCGTTCCATGCCACCGTGTAGTCGGGCGAGTCCGACAGGTTCTCGATGTTGCCTGCCGCTCCCGTGATCATGTACACTGGCGCCTGAGGGTTCGTGTACGTCTTCTTGTCGCTCGAGACTCCCGTCGTGACCGCC
>JAADXY010000200.1:0-36360 GCA_023338065.1 Phytopythium montanum
CGGCATCTACCAGCTCAGATCAGACTCCACCAGCATGATAGCAGCTCTAGTGATCGCCAAGACGAGAAGAGACTCTCTAGGTGTCTCCGTGCACTTGCGAGTGCTCTCAAGCGCAAGCAGCGGCAGGTGGATTGGCCCACCGTCACTTGGAGCGAGGTGGTCGAGCTTGGGAGTGCTCGCCCCAGCTTCCTCCTTGACGAGTCTTGCGAGAGTGACGCGAGTGACTGTGACGACGAGGACGTCAGTGACGAGGAAGACGGGAGGCAAAGCCACCTCACTCGAGTCCTGGACGCTCGAGTCGACTTGTTCCTGAGCCGCGTGCTCCTTCGTCGCGGGCAACCGGAGGACGCCGTGCGATCCATCCACCTCGCAATCGCAGCTCAGGAGCGGACGTGCGAGGACAAGGGCGAGCCAGGAGACACACTCGTGCCGTTCTACCTCGCCGCGGCCGAGATCTTGGCGGTGCGCAGCAAGCAGATGCGAGCTCGAAGCCACCAAGCGGCTCTTGACAGCATCGAGCGCTGGCTGCTCACGTCCGAGGGCACCCGCAGCGTCCGAGCGTGCGCGTTGTCGCTCATAGACGCGCACTGCCAGCGCTTCGGCGGCCAAGTGCTCTCCAAGAAGGACGCAGAGGCGCAGGCGAGTGCTCAGCTACGCCAAGAACGCACCGCTGCTGCTGTTGGCTGTGACTCAGGTGTTCGCATGCCGCCGGACGCACTCGCGTTGCTGGACGAGGCAGTCGAGTACTGCAACAAGGCGTGGTCGCTTCTGGAGCAGCACCTCGGACGAGAGCATGTCGCGACGGCGGCGGTTCACGTCGCCTTGGCGCAGCTCCAGCTGACCAGAGGCGAGCCGGACGAGTGCGTTCGCTGCTACGCTCGAGCCGCAGCCGTCTACGAAGCCGCGTGCAACGGCCCCGTGCCCGCGTCTGCGCTCGTCCAACTCGAGATCGCGCGCGTGCACCACCAACGAACGTTGCAGCTCGCGACCGCGTCCGAGTCCAAGGCGGCGGCGTCCGCGTTGGCTGCGAGACGCTCGTACTTGGCTGCTGGTGAGTTCTTCCAGTCCTTCGGCCGCGAGTTCCCCGGCGTCTCGTCAACGCGTCGCGAGTGCTGCTCGCTCGCGCTCGACGCCTTCCGCCAGTGGCTAGTGCTCGCTCGAGGGGGGGAGGCGACAGGGTCGAGCACTCGCCAGCAATTGTGGTCCAGCTGCTCTCTTGACGAGCAGCGTGCAGTGCTTAGTCTCGTGCATGAAGTCGCAGCGGACGGACACGGCGAGTTCTCGATCGAAGCGACTGACGCGGCGAGGGAACTCGCACGGACGCTCCTTCGGCTTGGAGGAGAGACTGACGCGCTTGCAGGTGTCAGACTGCTGCGGCTGTCGGCGACTGTGTACGAGAGCCACTTTGGGGCTGCGGACCGGCGGACGAAGCTCGTGCGGAAGGAGGCGCAAGACGCGCGGCGGTCGCTGGCCGAAGGTGACAAGGACGATGAGATCGATGCCGGCGACTGGCTCACACTCTGAGGCTCTTAGCTGGCAGTCAACGCATGGATGTCCATGGACATGAGAGAGGGAGAGACTAGCGAGGTGTGAACTGAACAATGCCACTGCTTTACTTCCTTCTACCGTCCATGTCACGTGCTGAGCGAGAGCAGCAGCGCCGTGCCTCGCTTGGTCCAGACGTCGGGCGACTTGCCCGCACCGGCCTTGAGGTCCACCGCGATCATGAAGGACGGCCGCTCGCGCGTGCCCGTGCGCAGCGGGTAGAGGTACAGCGGGCAGCTATAGAGTCCTCTGGCGGGCTTCTTCTTGGCCTCGACGGGCTTGAAGTGCAGGATGGGCATGGCGCAGTGCAGCTCCATCGGGTGCGGCTCGGCCAGGCAGTCGTGGTCCACGTCCCAGCGCGCTCCCTCGAGGATGAGCCCCTTGACGTACGCGCCGTCCTTGGGGCCCGCGGTCGTGGCGAGCGCCGCCTCGTTCTGGTTCATGACGACGAACTCCCAGCCGAGCGAGTCGATGGCCACGCCGTTCTTGCGCGCCGCCGTCTGCAGCAGCGCCGTCAGCAGGCCCGTGGGGTACGTCAGGCCCGCGAGCCACAGCACGCTTGGCACGGCGTGCGTCGCC
The DNA here is from genome assembly GCA_023338065.1 of Phytopythium montanum. NCBI lineage: Eukaryota > Oomycota > Peronosporomycetes > Pythiales > Pythiaceae > Phytopythium > Phytopythium montanum. The sequence goes on from JAADXY010000200.1 coordinate 2,125, forward strand.
CACCGGCTCATCTGCTCGCACCGCAGCTTGAGGTCCAGCATCCACGCGCCGAGCGGCTTGAGCGACGGGTAGCAGAACCCCCAGGCGCGCGGCACGGCCCCCAGCAGCACGGCGTGGTACACGGCCTCGAGCTCGGGCGTGATGACCACGAGCCCCTGGATGCCGCGCTCGAGCGCCGCCACCGACCCGCGGATGGTCGCCAGCAGCTTGTTGTAGCGCGCCAGCTCCTGCGCGAGCACCGTCTTGAGCGCGTCCGGGTCCGCTCTCGCCGCCAGCGACGCGCGGACGCCCGCGAGGTCGAACACGTCGGGCACCGTCTCCCGCAGCGCCTGCAGCAGCGTCAGCACCTTGTCGTCGCTGCCGCGCGCGCCGTCCGCCACGTCCAGCGCCTGCAGCGACAGGATCGTGGCCAGCAGCTCGCGCCCGTCGTCGATCTGCGACGCGATCTGCGCGTTCGGGTGCTGGCCGAACGCCGCGGGCGGGTCGGCCAGCGGCAGCTGCTGGATGTACGCCGTGTACGAGGGCAGCTCGCCGTCGTCCGGCACGAAGTAGTACTCGCTGTCCGCCAGCGGCGCGTTGTCCACCTGCAGCACGTCCTCGGCGAACAGCTGCGAGATGTAGACGAGCATCAGCCGCCGATCCCAGTCGTCCGTCACGCGCCCGCCGTAGTTGGCCTGCGCGATCAGGTACTTGAGCGCGTCCCACGGCGTGTCCTCGTACTCGTCCAGGTAGATGGCCAGCACGTCCTCGCTGATGGCGAAGTCCGACTCGTTGAAGTCGTACGGCACGTTCCAGCCCAGGTGGTTGAACTTGCGCCGCTCCAGCAGCAGCGAGTGGAACCAGCACAGGCAGAAGAGCAGCCGCCGGTACTTGCGCTGCTCGCGGCACCGCGCGAACCTCTCGGGCGTCAACGTCTTGTACAGCCGCAGCAGGTTGGCCTTGAGCCCTCTCGGCGGCTCGGTCGTCATCTTGATGCCTCGCTGAAGGATCGCGATGGGGAACTTGGGCGTCGGGTCGCTCGTCAGCCACAGCCGGAACTGAGGGTTCACCGCCGCGGTCGCCGAGCCTGCGGCTGCACCTCCAGTGGCACTACCAGCGGCGCAGTAGCCGTCGATGAGCTTCTCGAGCGTCGGCGCCCAGCTCAGCATGAGGTGGCAGTTGGCCAGGAAGACCCAGTTGCCGGCCGCCAGTCCGCGCGCCAGGATGGCCTCGGCGACGCTCGCCTGGCCCTGGCCGAGCGCGCAGTTCTCCACCGGCCTGCGCAGCGCGTCGGCCAGCGCCATGAGCGAGTTGGTCGGGTCCACGCCTGGCGACAGCACGAAGATGAGCGGCGTGCGGAACGACGACGACTCGTACACGGCGCGCAGGTCGAACGGTGGCGGGTCCACGAACTGTGCGCCGAGGTGCGCGGCCGTGAAGCGCGCGGCCTGGATGCTCAGCCGGTCCGGCCGCACACAGCGCAGCAGCAGCATGCGCTGCAGCTCGTTGCACTTGCCGTCCCAGTCGCCGGGCAGCGGCTCCGTCTCGGGCGACCCGCTCTGGTACCACGCCTTCCAGGCCTTGGCGGCCTGCTCGAACGAGCCCACGAGGCCATGGAAGCGCGGCAGGCGGCCCAGCTCCACGACGCTGGCCCACGCGGCGTCGCTCAGGAACTCGCTCGCGCAGTTGGCCACCTTGTCCTCCTGCGGCATGAGGCTGCCGCCCTTGAGCAGGAAGTCGTACTCGTCCTGCGGCAGCTTGCCCACGCTCTGCAGCACGCGCACGCTCATCTGCAGCGAGAAGAGCAGCTTGTGCCGCTCGAACAGCCCGCGGCACGCGTACGCGTACACGGCGTACGTGTGGAAGTCGTTGATGGCGTCGATGCGCTCCGTCAGTTCCTCGCTCAGAGCCCCCTGGCTCTTGACGCTGCGGCTCTTGACGATCGAGTCCTGGAACAGATTCACATACGCGTCCAGCGAGAACTGGTACATGGGGTCCACGCTCGTCATGTCGTTCAGCACAAAGTAGAGCGTCGACGAGCGCAAGGCGACGCGCGCGTAGCCCATGCGCGCCGCGTCGATCTTCTTCTCCGTCTCCTCGCTCACCACGAGCTGGTGCGTCACCTCCTCGGACGTCGTCTTGGACGCATTCAGCGTCGTCACGAGCGACTCGTCGTCCAGCAGCGAGCCCTTGGCCGCCGACAGCAGCCGCAGGATCTCGTTCTCGAGGTCGATCAGCTTCTTCTTGGCCGCCGCCACGCGCACGACCAGGTCCGACTTCTGCTCCTCGAGCGCCGGCTCCTCGAGCTGCACCGTGATGCCCAGCAGCTGCGCTTCGAGGCCCTGCTCCTTGACGACGAAGTTGACGATCGTCGTCTTGGTCGACACCTCGGGCGTGTAGTGCGGGTTGTGCAGCTTGGTCGTCAGGTAGAAGCGGAACTCGCGGTTGTAGTCGAGCTCCTTGTCGCCCAGGCGGAGAACCTCGCGGTTGCCGACCTTGATGATGCTCTTGTTCAGCACGGGCTCCAGACTCGGGTCCAGCTCCTCCTGGATGTCCTGCATGAGCACGGGGATGCCGAACCGGATGCCGTTCTCCAGCTTCCGCAGCAGGTCCTTCATCATCGGGTCCACCACTTCGAGTCGCGCTCCTTCCATCGACTTGATCCACTTGTTGGCCTGGCCCTGAGGGTCGATCATGAGCGGCCATCGCTTCCCTCGCGTCGTGATGACGCCGTTCTCGGTCGACAGCGAGTCGCGCGGCAGGCCATGCGCGTTCCAGCTGCGCACGTCCGTCGGGTCGGCCAGGAACTCGGTGAACGTGAACTTGTGCGAGATGGGCAGCCCCTGCTGGGTCACGCGGTTCATCCACGTGTCCACTAGCGACCCGCGGTAGTACGTGTCGAACGGCCCGGCGTACGAGATGAAGGCGGCGGCCACCAGCGCGTCGCCCACCACGTTGACGAGGTTCTCGTTCTTGTCGGCGATCGAGACCTGCCAGCGCTCCCTCTCCCCTGCCAGGCCCTTGACGAGCTGCTCAGCTCTAGACAACTTGAGCTCCAGCAGCTCGGCCTCCTCTCGTAGCGCGTTCTTCTCCGAGACGCTGCCGTCGTACTGGCGCTTGAGGCCCTCGACCTTCTCCGTCACCTCCTGCAGCTTCTCCTTGGCGAGCTGCAGGTCGTGCTGCTTGACGGCCAGCGCCTGCTGCGACTTCTTGAGCACCTCCTTCTTGGGTGCCACAACCCGGAAGACGCTCGCGTAGCACTCCATCGCCAACACCCAGGAGCAGAGAGCGCCAGCAGCAGACGACACCTTGCGGACAATGTCCGCGTTGAACGTCGGCTTGGAAGTGTACTTCTTGAGCGCCGCGACCGTCTTGTCGCGGATCGAGTCCTTGTCGAACGTCTTGATTTGCTGCAGGAAGTTGACGTCGTTCATCTTGATCTTTGCCTGGGCCCACGTCGGCGGCAGCCCGAAGAGGATCATGACGGCGCACATGACGAGCGACACGAGCTCCGGCGGCTGAGAGTACACCTTGACCTCGGCGATGGCCTTCTTGTCCAGGTTCTCCACCTCGAGCATGGCTCGCTGCAGCGCCGGCAGCGCCTCGTCCAGGTCCTTCTGCGCGTCGTCGGCGATCTTCTTGGTCTCAGCTTCTTCCTTCCCGATGCGCTCACTGTCGGCTTCCACCTGCTTGCGCTGCTCGTCGGCCACGCGGCGCTCCGAGACGATGACGACCAGCAGGTCGCTGCAGTCCTTGTTCTTCTGCGCCACGACCACCTTGCGCTCCTCCAGCTGCTTGGACATGTCCTCCACCTGCAGTCGGGACTCCTCCAGCTTGGCCAGTCCGTTCTTGAGCTTGTCGCGAGTGTCTCGGATGGTGGTCGACTTCTCCGACAGCAGGTCGACGTACCCGGTGACGAGCGACAGGTAGTTGGTCGGCGTCACGTAGTTGTGCCGCTTCATGCTCGCCAGCACCTGACTGGACGCCAGCAGCACGCTGCTGTGCACGACGGCGAAGACGGACGAGATCTTGGGGCGTTGCACCTCGTTGGCGATGTTCTTCTCCTCCAGGAACTTCATGCCGACCTCCTGCAGCGCGTCCAGCGGCCACTCGTTGAACCAGTCGATGGTCGTGTTGTTCACGAGCGACGGGAACTGACGGCAGCGGTCGCGGAACCCCTTGCCGATCGGGCTGAATGCCAGCACCACGTGCAGGTTACGGCGCACTTCACTGACGAAGAAGCTCCAGAGCGACTCCTTCGTCTCTCGGACGCCTTGAGCGCGGGCTCGAGCTCGGACACCGTCGAGGATGCCGGCCTGCTCGTCCTTCTCAAACAGTCCGGGGATCTCTCCGCTGCTGAGCACGTTGTTCAGGTCCTCGACGAACGACTCGCTCTTGATCTGCGTGTCGCTGAACAGGAAGACCGTGCGCTGCTCCTGGACGCCCACGAGCTGGTACAGTCGCTTCATGTCCTCGTGGAACTCACTGGCCCGGTAGTTCTTGACCACCTCGATCTGGAACAGCTTGAAGCCGCCGATGAAGGCCGCCAGCTTGGTCAGCGACTGCCGCCCGCTGCCGCCGACGCCCACGAGCAGCAGGTTCCCGCGTGTCGTCATGAGCTGCCGGTGGATGCGCAGCATGTGCAGCAGTGCGTCGCCGAACATGACGAGGTTCATGGGCACGAAGCCCGGCTCGGCGTTGTGGTTCTCCAGCTGCTCCTCCACGAAGCTCTTGAGCAGCTTCAAGTCCGTCACCTCCGTGTACTTGGGCGGTGTGCTGCTATCCTCAGCCCCTGTAGTCGAGAACATGTACGTGAACAGCGGGCCGTTCTCCTTGAGCCTCTCGGGGGCCGAGGACAGCAACCGCGACCAGTCCGTCTGGAAGTGAACCCCAAGCAGCTCATCCACTCGTCGCTTGAACGTCTGCCGGTCTTCAGAGCTCGTCAAGCGGTCCGAGAAGACGCGCAGACTTTCGTGGACCCAGAGACGCAGCACTCCGTCACGGCTAGTCGCGTTGAACTTGTCGGTAAGTAGCAGTCCCTGGACCACCTTGGCCATGTCGCGCAGGTTGAACAGGTAGTGGCTGTTGGCGGGCGTCGGCAGGAACTGCTCCAGCACATTGTGGTACAGCTGGATGGTCGCGGCGACGAGCGGCACGCCGAGCGGCTTGATCTCGTCGTCGAACTCGGCCAGCTTGGGCACGAGCATGGTCTCGAAGATGCGCTTGAGCTGCGCCTGCTCCGGGATGGTCATGTTGACGAGGTTGAAGCGGCTCTGAAGCCTCGAGCTGATGACCGATCGACCGCCCCCGGGTGGACCCATGGCCGCGACGAGCTGCATGTCGACGAAGTACTTGAGCGTCTGCTTCTTGCGGTCGTACCAGCAGCCGTAGTCGACCCACTGGCGCAGCAGCTCGAGTGGCGGCTGCGACCCGAACGCGTCCTTGGTCGGCATGTTGAGGTCGTCGATGAACGTCACGAGCTTCTTGCCGCCCACAGGGCCGAAGCGGTTGAGCGACCGCTTCTCCATGACGTTCTCGATCATGTCCTGGGTCGTAGCGGACGACGTGGCGGACGAGAAGTTCATGACGAGCGTGTTGTACGCGTCCGAGAGGCTCTCGACTTCTCGCTGGACCACCGTCGTCTTGCCCACGCCAGTGTCGCCCACGATGAGAGTGTGGATGCCGGCGGACAGCATCGTCTGGACCAGGAAGCCGTAACGGAGTGTGTCGACCGTCGGCACCATAACCTTGTGGAACGGCGTGTTGGGCAGGATGCGGAAGTTCGGAGGCAGCCGCTCGTCCCAGAGCTTCAGCTCGCGCGTCGTAGGATCCACGAAGTAGTCATACGCCGTCTTGAGCGGCGGGTACAGCGTGTCGATGTCCCGCAGACACGAGTCAAACTTCTTGCGGCCTTCTTCGTTGGCCGCAGCCATGACGCTCCACGTCAAACAGAAGAGGAACCATCTCTCGACCGCTGCGGCGAACTTGTCGCCACACACAGCCTTGTCGACGCCGTTCTCCGCCGTCGCGAGCGCGTTGTACAGGTTGCAGAAGGACTTGACACTGTTGAACTCGGTGACAGGGACCAACTCCGTCACTTCCGTCGCCTTGAACTGCAGCAGCTTGGGGACGTACTTGTCGAACAGCGACTGCAAGATCTCCCGCTCCTCGGGTACAGTGATCGTTGTAGCGAGCCACGTCTGCACGAACGGCTGCCACCCGAGGTCGTCCACATCCATGAAGACCATCCCGGCGCGGCTAACAGTGGCTGGAGACGCCACGGCGAGATCCTGCACCTCGAACATGAGCGCCATGGATGCGCTCATGCTGATGCGGTCGCCGTTGATGAGCGTCAGCACCTTGTTGTCGTCCATGACGCTGTTCATGCTCTCGATCCAGAGCGTGTCCACCGGTCCGTCCAGCATGATCCACTTCTCCTCAGCCTTATCGTCGGCGGCCAGCGTCCGGAAGATGGACGACAGGATCCCGTCGATCCACTCGAACGTCGACAGGTCATAGACGCCGTAGATCTCGTTTAGCGAGATCGACTTGGGGTTCAGCACTTGGACTCGCACGGGCATATAACCCGCGACTCCGTCCCTGGCGAGCGCCGTCTTGGCGGCCTGCAGCGTCTTCCAGATCGTCGACTTGCCCGCCATCGTCTGGCCCACGATCATGTTGCAGTGCCGCGTGAGCTGCGACTCGTACAACTGGATGGTCTTGAACACGATCTGAGTATGCACCTGGAGCTTCTGCTCGACCATTTCGTGCTCGATGGAGCCTTGAAGCCGCCCGTAGTCCGTCACCGGCAGCTCGACGGACGGGAACAAGTCGCCGAGCAGCAAACGGAAGAGCGCGGCGTCCTCGCGGATGAACTTGGGCATGTTCATGTCTCGCAGCGCGCGCAGCAGGATGTTCTCCTCCTGCAGGTTGGGGTCTTCACGCTTGAGCGCGCCGGCCATGTTGAGCACGGCCTTGAGCGAGCGCAGGCCAAAGTCGTAGTGGTCCTGCTTGCTCAGTTGCTGGATCATGAGCCCGTAGAGCGTCGTGGTCTTCTTGGCCAGCGTCTTGGCGTCCCGGAAGCCCTCGGCCTGCAGCATGACCTCGGCGATGAGCGCCAGGTCGGGCACCATCATGGCGCACGGCCGCATGAGCGCCTTGAGGTTGTCCGGCAGCTCGGTGCGGCCCGCGTAGCCCGGGTTCATGGTGATGAAGATGCCCATGTTGTGGTTGCACTTGATAAGCGACCCGAGGAACATGACTTGCGTCTGCCTGGCCGTCAGCGCCTGCATGATGGTCAGCACCTGCTGCGCCACGACCGACAGCACCTCGATCTCGATGCGGTTGAACTCGTCGAAGCAGCCCCAGCCTCCAGACTGCACCAGGCCCGAGAACATGCGGCCGACAGACTTGTAGTCCAGTCCGTCGCTGCAGTTGAAGACGATCACGTACTTGGCCAGGTTCTTGCCCAGGTCCTTGACCGTCTCCGTCTTCCCGGTCCCAGCCGGACCGAGCGGGTTGCCGCCGCGGTTCAGGTGCAGCGCCGTCGTCATGGTGAGAACACACCGGTCTGTCAGTGGAGTGATGACCAGCCGGCCGTTGTTGCCCTGGTACTCGTACGAGTACTGCAGTGACGTGACCGTCTGCCGCACCTCGCAGATGCCCGACTCGCCCAGCTCCTTGTTCAGGTAGAAGCGCAGCTGCATGAGCCAGTCAAAGTCGTTGACGCTCTTGCAGTTCTGCTTGACCAGCCGGTCGATCACGTCCCGCGAGTGGATCTCGATCGTGATGAGCGCCACGACCTTCTTGCGTTCGATGGCCGACAACTGGCCGCGCACCATGTCCGCCAGCTTGTTCAGGTACGAGATCCACTTCTTCTTGAGCTGCTTCAGCGCCTTCTTGTCTCCTCTCGCCACCTCGTTCAGCGCCTTGATGCACTCGTTCGTCCACGCTGTCTGGCCGCAAGTGATCAGTAACTGGCCAGGGAAGTCGCGGATCCACTTCTCCTTCTTGCCCTTGTACCCGACAAGGCACTGCACGTAGATCTTCTCGAGCGTGTTGACCATGGCCGCCTCGACGCGGAGTAGCCAGCCTTCAACGGCGCCTGCGACCACCACGTTGGACGCGAACATGACCGTCTCGCCGCACGGAGAGTTCATGCCAAGCGCCTCGAACGTCGTGTTGCCTCGCGCGCCAGGAGGAACGAGACACAGCGTCTTGATGGCTTCAAAGCACTTCTTGATGTGCTTCTGCACCTGGTCCGGGTCCTTCTGGTGGCCGAGGATCTCGAGCAAGTCGTCGTTCGAGAGGAAGTAGAACCGAGGGAAGAGCATGCGCTTGGTCTCCAGGTACTGGTCCAGACACTTCTGGATCTCGTCCAGCTTCTCCTGCATCGACACGAGCGTCTCGAGTACATTTGGCGCTTGAGTCGCTCGCAGCGCGTTCTTGGCCTCCGCCATGGCCTTGGTGACTCGAGAGTACGCCGAGTTGACCTCGTCAAAGAGCTTGCTCTCCAGCGGAAGCTGCTTCCGGATGTCTTCGGACGCCATGAAGATCGACTCGAGGTAGATCCAGCAGCGCTGGACGCCCAGTAGAGTCTCAATGACCTCCGACACGTGCGACAAGGCCTTCTCCCAGTACAGGATGCGCGTGTCGAAGGACCCGAAAAAGGGCGACGCCTTCATCGTCGACAGCTGCACTTGGTCGTCCTCTAGCGCCAGGAACAAGTCGTCGGCTGACTTGATCTTGTAGTAAACCGCCTTGTACTCTCCAATGTCAATGTCGACGGCGCTCCAGCGCTTCTCGATCGCGTCCAGAGTCTGCTCGATCGACAGCTCCTTGCCAGCATTCGCCGACATGGTGCTGATGAACTCGGCGTGCAGGTGGAAGCCTAGAGAGAAGACGCGCTCGAGCGTGAAGCTCGCCGACTCCGTGTCGAACGCCTTGCCCATCTCTTCCTTGAGCTGCACCCAGTGCCTAGGCCGCAGCGCTGGGCTCTTGAGGTCCTGGATCAGCGGCAGCGTCTGCCGGAACTGCTCGATTTTGGTCTTCATGGCGCTCCAGACCGTCCAGCTCTTCATCTCCTTGCCGTACTTGACCACCTTCTTGAAGAACTGCGCCGCCGTCGTCTCCATGCTGTCCACCTCGATCTCGTAGAACACCTGGTTCTTCCATGTGGCCCAGACGACCTGCCACTCGTCCGCGAGCGTCCAGATCTGCTGCAGCAGCTCGATCTCCTTCTCCGTCTGCGCGAACCCTTCGTTCCTGGACTCCTCGATGCCGAAGATCTCCAAACCCTTCTTGAGCGTCCCCTGTCTGGCTCGAGTCGCCTCCATCTTCTTCTCGAACTCGGCCAGCACTCGCCGAGCCACCGTCGAGTTCTGCTCGCTAGAGTACGGCAGTGTGGCCTCCGCTTCGGCTCTCAAGTCCGTCATGATGCCGTGCAGCTCGGCGACCGAGTCCTGCAGGCTCTGCTTCATGCTCACCTTGCACTTCTGCAGCATGGCGTTGGCGTCGATGAGCGTGACTTCAAACACCTCCCAGCTGGGCTTGAGACTCGCTAAGTCGCGCTGCTCGTCGTCCGTCGTCTGCACGTCGAACTCGAGCAGCAGGTCGTACTTGAGCTGCAGCGGCTCGAACCTGGCGACGACCGCCGCCGCGTTGTCCTTGATGTCCTGCAACAGCCGGATGCTCTCGCCCAGGTGGTCCAGACTGGCCGGCTTGACCTGCAGCTTGCGCGTGTTGTCCCTCATCATGCCCATCAGGTCGGCCAGCTCGTCGTGCGCCGTTTGGTTGAGCAAACCCGTGAGCTTACCGATCCACTGCACCGTGTGCTCGACGAGGCTCGCCTTGAGGAAGTTGGTGTCGACCTGGATAAAGTTGATCGTGTTGCTCAGGTCCTCATTCTGGATGCTCACCTGCTGCTCGCGGTACCGCTCAATGTCAGCGCGGAACTGCTGCAGCGGCCGGTTCGCCTTGGCGTACCGACGGATGAACGCCTGCTTGTCCTGGTTCCACAGCAGCTTGTACTTGTCCCAGTAGCCCAGGTACTTTTGCAGCTCGGTTGCACTCGAGGACATGCCGTTCATGATGTGCACGAGCACCTTGAGGATCTCCTCGTCGTTGAAGATCGACTGGTAGAAGTTGCTGCCACCAGGAGCACTACTACTGCTGTTGCTGATGGCTTCAGACCCGCCGTCCACGCTCGTCTGATTGTCCTCTTGCCCTTCCGTCGCGACGGCTTCGTTCGGATTACCATCCACACCATTCGACACCGCCTTCGGGTCCTTCAAGGCATCTCCAGACACCTCCGACGCCGTCTGATTGCTCCTACCGCTTCTCGACAGCGACGTCACAAGCCGAGGAACGACCGAGATGACGTTGAACACCTCCTTGGCCACCGTGTTGACCATCTGCGTCAGGTCGCCCATGAGCGGCTTGAACTCGACCTTGCTGTCCTCCAGCACCACGTGGATGCGGAACAGCGGCCGCGGGTCCGTCTTGGCGTCGCCGTTGATGGCCTTGGACAGTTCCTGCAGCGACTTCTTGACCGACTGGCGCAGTGCGTCCTCCAACATCTTGTCGCACCTCTCAACGAAGCGACTCCACTCTCGCTGGACTTCCGGAGGACCCGACTCGAAGTGCTGGTACGTCGCCGCCATAGTGGAGCTGATCGTCTCGTAGGCGCCTCGCAACTGCTGCTCGACCTCGCGCCGGTGAACGACCTGCTTGGCCTCGAACACGCCGTCGTCGTACACCGTGTTGCGCTCGATGAAGATGTGCATGAGTCCGCCGATCATCTTGCAGCTCTTGGCCACCATGTCCTTGCTCTCCTGGAACTCCTGCACCACCTTGTACGTCGTCTCGCAGTGCTTGCGGCAGTCGGCCACGTACCACTCGACGATGCCCTTGGACACCCACGTGAGCTTCTGCAGTCCGGGCTGGATGCGTCGGTCCAGCTTTCGGATGATATCCTCAAACAGTCGACGCTCGGTCGACGACAAGTCCAGCAGGATGCGGTTGTAGTCTCTGACCACGAGCATCACGTGCTCGCGTAGCACTCGTAGCTGCTCCTTCTGGTTGCAAATGTCGTGCGCCATGTACGGGATCTGCACCTCGCCGTTGAAGTACTGCCAGTAGTGCACCTCGGCGAAGAGGTTGAGCAGCGGCCGGTCGAAGTTGCAGTGCAGGAAGCCGCGCTTGGCCCGCCCGATGAGCGTCTTCTCCGTGTTCTGCAGCGCGTTCGGGTCCTTGCCGTTGTAGTGGCTGCTGGCCACGTTGATCCCGTTCGACCCGGCGTCTCCTGGCTTCCCTGTAGGAGACCCTGGAACTCCACTTGGTTGGACTGGAGCAGGGTCAGTCGCTGACCCGGTCTTGGTCATCAGCGGCGACTCGAGTCGCGAGCTCACGTTCGTGTTGCCCAGCGCGTTGAGGTCCTCGATCCAGTCGTGGTACTTGCGCTGGATGTACTCGTTGATGACGAGCCGCAGGCCGTCGTAGCAGCTCTGCGCCTCGTCGTTCTCGGCCGGGTTGGACGCCTCGGACAGCTCCTGCAGCCGCACGAGGTCGTCCGTGGCTCGGAGCAGCAGGCTGCGGGCCCAGAGAGCCGAGCCGGCGAACTGCGGCTCGTTGGGTGCCAGCAGCGGCGCGCTCTTGCTCTTCTCGAACAGGTTGCGGATGCTGGCGATGCTCGCCTTGAACATGGCGTACACGTCGATGATGCGCTTCTCGACGCACCGCTTGATGGCTTCTCGCTGCGCAATCTGCTGGAACGCCAGCACCAGGTCCACGCCCGCTGACACGGTCGAAACGGACTCGAAGGCGCCGTTGATGACGTTCTGCGTCATGGCCTCCAGGTCCTTCATGCCGTTCTTGAAGGCGTTGAAGTCGCCGTGCCAGCTCGTCACCTTGACGTCCAGGATCTCGTAGTCCAGCGTCCGCAGTCGGTCCACGTGGCCCTCGAACTGCGCTTCGATCCCTCGCAGGCTCTTGACGACCTCCAGTCCGCGGTTACCGCCGAAGATCGGCAGCTCTTCTCGCTTCCCCTCTCTTCCCTTGCGAGCGAACTGGATCTGTCCCTCGCACACTTCCAACAGTTCACGACAGCGCTGGACGAAGGCGTCGATCTGAGCAAAGATGCCCGTCTCGTCGAAGCTCCAGCGCCGGTTGGGCATCGCTGCCGCCGCGTTGACGGCGCTCGCGGCCTTGTGGAACTGCTGCTTCCACGCGACGCCGCAATGGATGCTCTGCTCCAGGTGGCGGATGCTGGCCTCGACGTTGCCGTCGAAGACGTCGTGCAGCGAGATCTTGCGGCAGCAGACAACGATGATCTCGTTGCTCACCTTGCGCAGCAGACTCGTCACGCGGTCCTCCGTGTTGTAATGCCGTGAGTACGTCCAGATGAGCCGCACGAGCGCCAGCAGCTTGGGCAGCAGCAGCGGCACGTCGTCCGGCTGCGCGCGCGCCATGTCGAGGCACACGGGGCTGAGTCGCTTGAGGAACCGCAGGTTGTCGTTGGCTTCCACGGACCCCTGCTTGATGATCTGCGACAGCGTCTCGAACGGCTGCAGGTACGACGACTTGGCCGCGTGCAGCACGTCCACAATGTCCTTGACGCCCTGCCGGTTCAGCTGCTCCGTGATCCCCGACAGGTCCTCTGTGCGGTGCTCCCAGAACTTGATCTCGTCCAACGGGCCAGCACCCTCGGCGTCGTGCGCGTTGTCCTGGTTGTTGACCACCTCCTTGATCTGCCGCGTCCAGTGGATCACGGTCGACTCGAGCTGCTGCACCAGGTCCTTGTCCTTGACGTTGAACCGCCGAGGGTCCACGGGTGGCAGGTACAGCACCGTCTTGCCGCACCCGCGACTCACCGTCTCCGTCAGACTCGACATGAACCGGTAGAACTGACCCGTGAACTCCTTCTGCACGCTCTCGGGCCACGCCTTGCAGGCCTGCAGCCGCTGCAGGAAGCAGCCATTGAGCAGTCGAAGCAGCGAGCCCACCACGTCCGCGTCTACAGTGCCGAACTGCAGCGAGCGCGCCACGTTCTCGGGCGTCAACACGCCTTGGCCGCTCTTGACGAAGTACATGACGCCGCCGACGCCGTCCAGAGAGCACGGAGCCGCCGTCGACACGGCCAGCGCGCCGCCGTCGAGCGTGAGGAACAAGGCCGGCACGCCAGGGCTCTCGACGAACTCCTTGACGGTCGCCAGGTCCGCGGACGCCCACGCCTTGGGCATCAGCCCGGGGAGCGTCACGCGCTCGCGGATCCACTGCACCAGCGCCTCGGCGTCCTCGAACGAGCTCATGCCGGTCGTGGACGCCACCCGGACTCGTTCTTAAGGTCAATACCGACTCGAGAATGCGCGTGACGACCTGCAAGGCTGCGGATTCAAGCGCCAGCGCCTCCCCGCCAACGGTCGCGTCTCCTCCGAGCTCTTGATCCGCATCACGACCTTGAGAAGGCTGTATCGTCGCTTGTAGGCCGTGGACGAGGGCGGGAGAGGCCTCAACACCTCCGCACGGCCAAGCTCTTTCTCATACAGGTCATCCGCGCCGCGTCCTTGACGTTGCCTTCACGCCACACGCCGCCGCCCACGTCACCTCGACCCACATCGTGACGTCGGCACGCAATCCCAGCAGTTCCCTACCTTTAAAACGTGATACTTCCCTTCAAGCCGGATCCACTCGGTCGTCCATCGCGCTCGCATCAGGACCTTTTAGAATTTATATTGTCGAGAAGCTGCGCGTCAAAAGGGGGAAGCGCGACCGTCGGCAATCTCCGCGCCGCGACGCCCGCTCCGCGCTGCTCCTGAACTGCCGCCGCGACATCCGAGGCCGCCCGCACCCGCCTCTGCTGCTCCTCCTCTCCCTGCCTCCCCCTCCGCGTCTCGGCGTCCGCCGCTGCCCGTACAGGAGGCGTAGCATCCGCCTAAAGAACCCGACCCGATCCAATTCTCGACGTCATCGATTGGAAAGACGAGCATGGTGGCCAGCGCAGCGGACGAGAAGCGCCAGGAGGAGCGCCGCATCAAGGAGCTGCGCGAGTTCCAGCGCTCCACACCCGCGAACCGCCGCTGCTTCGACTGCAACGAGATGGTGCGCCTGACCGGTCTTCCTACTGCTCATATATCGCGCTTGATGGAGCGCCTAACGCCTTGTTCCCGCGCAGATGCCGCAGTACGTCTGCCTGGACTTCAACACGTTCGTGTGCACGGCCTGCAGCGGCATCCAGTACGTCTACCCCCCTGCGGAGGCTGCAGTAATAGAGGGACGACTGACGTTCAATGTGCTAGCCGCGAGTTCGCGCACCGCGTCAAGTCCATCTCCATGTCCAAGTTCTCCGAGACGGAGGTCAAGAACCTCGTCAAGCTCGGCGGCAACGACGTATGTGCTGCCTCGTCCGTCCTGTTACGGAGCTCTTCCTCTTCTAACGTTGCTCTCGAATCCCGACCAGGCCGCGCAAAAGTACTGGCGAGCCAAGCACGACCCGAGCTTCCGGCCGCATGGCGGCACCGACGGCGAACGCTCGCGCAACTTCATCCGTCTCACCTATATCGAGCGCAAGTGCGTGAAGTGCTGGGTCTCTGCTCTAATGTCCTCACAGTTTCACCCTCTCACCGTCTTGCTCCTTGGTGGTGGACGCAGGTGGGTGTACGAGTCGCCACGCCATTCGAGCGGGGACCAGCCGCCGCAGACGTCGTCTTTGGTGAGTTCCCTGGCCGTACAGGTCGAGACCTCACCCGTGCTCTTGCGGAGCTGACCAAACGCTTGCCGTGGAACAGAAGGCGACCAAGACGACGACCAAGTCGACGACCAAGACGGCGTCCAGGACGTCCTCGCGCAGCGATGACTTGTTCTCAAGCGGCACCAGCGGGTTTGACGCCTTCGGAGGCAGCAGCGCTGCTACGACCGGCGAGTTCGCGAGCTTCGGCGACTTCTCGGCGTTCGAGACGCCCGCGCCAACGTCCAGCCCGTCCACGCAGGGCTTTGCGGACTTTGACGCGTTCGACAGCCCGGCTGCTTCAGTACCAGCTCCCGCTGCTGCCTCAGACTTCACCGCCTTTGGCGCCTTTGAGGCACCGCCGAGCTCCAGTTCCAGCGCCAGCGCTCAGCCTCCAGCGCCAGTCAAGCACGAGTTCGCGTCGTTTAAGATCGCGCCGCCTCCTGGCGCTCCGTTCGCGTCGTCCACAGGCTCAACTGCCTCCTCGACGCCTGGTGGAGGCTCCATGCCGTCCAAGCCAGCGAACGACTTCATGGCGTTCAGCCCGGAGCACAAGAAGAGCAGCGACCCGTTCGGCTTCGACGACGCGGTTCCTCCAGCCCGCACTGCCAGCGCGTCCTCCTCCCCGTTCGATGCCTTTGGCGCGGCTTCCAGCGCGCCTTCCTCAGCCCCAGCACCTTCCGCTACGCCAGCGTTTGACGCGTTTGGAGGGTCCAGCAGTGCCGCGTCTCCCTTCGACGCGTTCGGGGCGGCGAGTACGTCTGCACCGCCCCAGCTGGACCCGTTCGGAGCCAAACCAAGTGGGAATGCTGGCGGAAGCGGGCTCGACATCTTCGGAGCCGCCAACAGCTCGAGTATTGGCCCAACTACTGCAGCCGTTGACCCGTTTGAAGCGTTCAACCCGCGAACGTCGAGCGGTGGCGGCGGCCAAGAGCCTGCCAAGCCGCCAGCAGCATCGGCCGACCCGTTCTCGGCGTTTGACACTCTGGAATCGGTTGGATCGACCCCCGCAGTCCCCGCTACGTCCAGCTTCCCACCATCACGAGGAGACAGCGGACACCTGCAGCCTGCTAGCACTGGAGGGTTTAGCGTGCAGTCGTCGGCTCCAGCTGCCACCAGCGACCCGTTCGCATTCGCCAGTGGCGATGCGATAGGGTCGGGAAGCAAGACGAACAACTTCCCAGGGCTGGGAGGCGCTGGTCCAGTGGCAAGTGCTCCCGGTCCCTTCGGCCAGGGCTTTGCGCCGATGCAGCAAGCGCCTGGAGGCGGCGCTGCTCCAGCGTACAACCACATGTACATGCAGCAGTATCCACCACAGCAGCAACAGCAGTGGCATGGTCAGCCGCAAGCTTTCCAAGGCTACCAGCAGCAGGCCGCAGCGTTCCAGGGCCACCCACCGCAGCAGTTCCAGCAAATGTATCCGGGGATTCAGCCAATGGTGCATGTTCCTCAGGCTCCAGGCTCCCGGGAGAACAGCTCGGGCCAGCTCAAGGTACGCTTCTCACTGTGTTGTGACGGCTCTACCCCGTCCAAGTCTCTTACTCTTCTCTGTCTGCACAGCCTGCCGCCCCCAGCACCGCGTCGGTCAGTGACCCGTTCGCCTCGCTCAGCATCAGCAACACCATGGGCGGGACAGCTGCTCCAAGCTCCGCTGCCTCGCGCGGGAACTCGTTCGAGCGTCCAGCTCCTCTGGCGATGGCTGGAGCGACCGGATCGTTTGGGAATCCGTCGGCTTCGTCAGCTCCTGGGTCACGGGGCCAGTCGTTCCAGTCCAACGCGGCCCCGGCAGCCGGCTTTAGCTCTGCTCCGTCGCCAGTCGCGTCGTTCGCGTTCCCGCAGCAGCCTGCGACCCAAGCGCAGCCTTCGTACGTGGCCTCAGTTGTGTCGATGGGTGGGCTGGCAGCGTCTAACTCTCGTTGTATCACTTGCTGCGGCAACAGGCAGTCGCCCATGGGCTCGTTCTCGTTCCCCGCGCCTCCAGCCGCTCCGAGGTTCGTCTCTTGGCGCCGTCACCACCCAAACGTCAAGACTTCGGAGACTAACGCGATGGCATTCCGCGTCTGCACAGCTTTGCTGCGTTCCCGCCGGCCGCCAGCACATCACGGCCGAACTCGTTCTCGCAGCCTCCGGGCCAACCGCCGGCCGCGTCCGCCAACCCGTTCGACATGTTCTAACGCAGTGGCGAGCAAGAGGAGGAAGTGGGTACGCAAGCCATCTGCAACCAGGACACGTGAACAGTAGACGAGAGAGAAGCAGTGACGGCAGTCTTGCGCTGGGGATAACATGTCGAGCTGCCAGAGCTCATTGACTCGGCGACAAGCAGTCAAACCACCGCTTCCACTGCTGATGCAATAACTTGAAGAACCAGGACGGTGACAGCCAAGCAGCAGGAACATACATCAGAGGAGGGCGGGACAAGGAAGAGGGAGGGATTCCGTGCGTGGACGCAAGTGAAACAGGGCCACGAGCCGCGCGCACAGTCGCCCCGGACACTTCGAGCCTCGCCGCGCTCTGAACGGGAACGGCGGGGGCCCAAGGGAGTCCGAGACGTCAGCACCGCGGCCGTCAACAAGTTCGTATGCCGCACAAAATCCGCCCGGACAGAAGAGTGCAGCACATGATGCGTGCGTGCACTCAACCCAGTGACGGTAAGGAGCAAGTCGGCGATGGTTCGCTATTCATCCCCGCTTACTTCCCCCTGTGCTTGGGAGCCCAAGCTAGCCGCGAGCCTTGCGTCGATGTCGATGCCGAGTCTGGAGTCAGGAAGACGTGGACACAGCTTACTCCTCCTCGACCTCGATGTGGCCCTTCTCCGAGACGTAGATGCCGTCGAGGAACTTACGGATATCCTTGCGCTTGACGAGGCAGGCCTGCGAGATGTTGGCGCAGTCCTGCGAGACCTTGGCAAGGTCGATGCCGCTGAGCTCAATCTGGTCCTTGACGTCCGCCGAGCGCACGTACTCGACGCCCTCAGAAAGCGCGACGCGACGCACGCGCTTCTCGCCCAGGAAGTTGCGGATCTCGACCGTGTTGTTCTCGAACGTCACGTTGATGGGGAAATGCGCGTACACGAAGCGCATCTTGTACTGGTAGCCCACGCGCACGCCCGTGATGAGGTTCTCGATCAGCGAGCACACGGTGCGCACGCACGCGAGCTGCTTGCGGTTGCCGAACCACAGGTCCACGCGCAGCTGGTGCTTGTTGACGCGGCGCATGTCGAGCGTCAGGTGGCGGAAGTCGCGCGTCAGCGTGCCGCGCTTGCCCGTGACCGTGACCTTGCGGCCGTCCAGCACGAGCTTCACGTCCGTGGGGACCTCCACGTAGCGGGTGGCGAGCAGGTGGCGCATCTTTTCTTGCAAGTGGCGAGGCTAGTTTGCGAGTGACCTGCAAGACCAGCGGACCGTCCATTTTCGACCCCTTGCAACGGCCAACAGCTCCGCTCCTCGCTCCCCACCAACCAACCACCTGTGTGCTCTTTTCAGCCAATGGTAGCTGACTTGGTGGAGATGAAAGCATTTGGATTCGCTGAAAAGGAATAAATGCGTCCCATTTCGGCCAACGAAATGAGGGGAGGATGACTGCCACGGTACCGAACTCTGTCGCGGACGGTACAATGAGCGCAGTAACCTGGCTGGGGTACGCCACCACACATCGGGTTACGCTCGAGACCACCATGAACAAGTCGCTGGACGAGGCCGTCGGTGCGTCGCGCGATGGCTTGAGGCGCCGCCTGCGGGCCTGGAGACGGCCTGTTCACGTCGCACGATGGACGAGGCGTGTTTACTATGACGGTGTCTTGTCTGGCGCGCAGAGAAGACCAAGGTGGCGGCCAAGCACATGCTCGTCGGCGCCAGCATGGCCGGTGCGGTCTTGTGCAGCATGATACTATTAGCTACTGCTGCGGGTGCGGAAGACTAACCGCTTGGCTGCCTTCGTTTGCTGGGGCAAGGCGCGGCTGGCGCCACGGTCGGCGTCGTGCTGGCCACGCTGCGCAACGAGAGCGTGGCGTTCTACGCGTCCACCATGGGCGGCAACTTCTTCCTGCTCTCGTCGACCTACATTGGCACGGCGATTCATCCGCTTGTCGCCTCATGTGCACTCCAGACCGGCCGCTGACGTTGTATCCACCTTGTGGCTGCTGCTCTGACCAGCGCTTGAGGAGGTGATCAGCGAGAAGATGGAGAAGCGCGACTGGACGGTCGGCGCGTCGGCCGGAGCCCTCACTGGCGGCTTCTACGCCGGACTCTTTGGTGCGTTGCGCCGCATAACTCGCCCTCTCACATACTAACTTTGGTACTGACTTCAACACGCTTGATGCTGGCTCAATGCGGACAGGTGGCCGGCTGCGTGGGCTTCAAGGCGCAGTCGCTGGCGCGGCGGTAGGCACGGCCGTCATCTTCGGCCGCCACGAGTTCCACAAGTGGCGGCTGGCCAAGGCGGTGGTGCGCTACGAGGACAAGTACGGGTCGGCACCGCAGGTGTTCTACCCGGACTCGCAGGAACTCGTGGAGAGCAAGGGCCCCGTGCGGCCGCTCGAATTCCCGTCGCTGCTGCCAGCGAGCGCCAAGATCGGCGAGGACGAGGTCGAGCGCCGCATCCTCGCGCGCATGGAGGAGCTGCGGCAGGAGGAGGCGCAGCAGGCGCAGGACGACAAGCAGTAAGCGTCAAGGAGGCGGGAAACAGTCAAGCAGTAGAGGGTCAACGAGCCAAAGCCACTGATCTCGATGCCTTGTTGAAGTTGTCAACTGTCAGGAGCTCCGTCGCTTTTTGAAAATATCACATTCATGCGTGTCAAATCGTAATTAAACAAAATAATTGTCTTTTTCTACCAATCGTAATGACACATCTACTCTGTGATTGGCCAAAATGTCAGTGGTCATCGACGTGCTTGACACCAATCCGGCGCCACTGAGCGAATGGAGATGGCAGTCGCGTCCGAGGCGTCGACGGCTGCGCTAGAGCCCTCCACAGTATCCGCGACGGCCCAGGAGCTCGCTCCACAAGACCCTGAGGATCCCTCGCCGGTGTCAAAGTACTTCTATCGACGACGGCGCTACAGGAACCGCGACGCCGAGCTGCGCAACGGTCCCCTCGGTCCAGTATGCGAGTTCGTGCCGCATGTGTGGCGTCGTCGGCCGTTCCGGGACGCCGTCCGCCTGGACTGGCAGTCTGAAACAGACCGCGAGGCGCTGGAGACGCTGCGGCGCGAGACCGAGGCGCAGGGCGTGCTGTGCCGCTGCGTGGACTGCGCTGTGGCCACTCGTCGCCTCGAGACGCGCCGGTTCCAGTGCAACCACCTCCACTGCACCGACAAACTGGAGTTCGACGACCTGCTGGAGCTGCTGGAGCACCAGCGCGCTCGCCACGGCCGCGTGTCGCTCCGCTGTCGACGCGCGGCCGACGCGCTGGGCCACAGCTTGGACTCCTCCATGTTCATCTCCTCCAGACTTCCTCCGCCGACCGTCTACGCCTTCCAGCAGTTCCTGAACGCGGCAATGCGGCCGATGCTGTGGACGCAACAGCGCGTGCTAGAGGAGCGCGAGCGCATCCATAGCGAGCTCAAGCCGCGCGTGTCCAGCTGGCTGTCGCGCTACTACCTGCTGCACGCGTTCGAGATCGCGGCCGGCAAGGTGGCGGCCTTGGGAGACAGCGAGCTGGCGACGCAGCATGGCCAAGCCATGCAGTTCTACCACTCGGCGCTACTCGACATGCCCGGAGACGTCCACGCGGTGGATGACGGGTCAATCGCGGTCGGACCCGGCAGGAACTGGCTGGTATGTTCACTGGTTTGCAGTATTGCGTGTGGTGTGTACTTGGTCTGATAATGGAGTGCAGCTGGCAGATGAACCCGAGAACGCGCAGTTCCTCAACCAGTTCACGTACCACTGGGGCGAGGAGGACAAGCGCGACGACACCGAGATCGAGCTCCTGTCCGCTCAGGGCCCGGCACTTCCAGACCCAGAGCCAGAGCCACAGCAGCAGCAACAACAGCCTGCGATCGTTGCTGCGTCATTGACGATCGCTAAGCCATTGCCGCCCGCCAAACCGCTGCCTCCGTCGCTGAAGAAGGTCGCTCCGGTCGCGCCGCCTCATCCGTCGAACGTTCGCTTCGTGCGGTCGCTAGCCGCCTCGCTCTTCACTGCGAGGATGCACAAGGAGGGCTTCCTCATTGGCGACTCGGCCCCTTCTCCAGCGCCTACTCCAGCGCCTAGCGACGCTCCCGACCCCGCTACCCCCTCCGACGCTGTGACTGGCCCAGACTCCGCTCCAACCTCCCAAGCTGCGACTTCCATCGACGCTCCCGCTGCAGTCGAAGACATGTCGACGCTAGTGATGCAAGAGCTGGGCACCCGCCGGTTCGAGTCGGTCAAGGAGGTCCGGGCGGTCGTCCAGGCCTTCGAGTGGAAGACGCGCAAGGCTCTCCTGCCTCGCAGCAATGGCACGCAACTGACCGTCAAGTGCCGGTCTCTTCAGTGCCAGTTCTACCTGCGGTTCTACCAGAAGCAGTTGTCGAGCAACAAGTACCTGCCGTGGTGGTACTTGTCCAACTACTGCGGCCTGCACTCCAACTGCGACATCGACGTCTCGTCCTCTGCTGTGCCCGTCTGCAAGCGGTTCTCGGCTCAAGAGGTGATCGCGAAGGCGTCGAGACGGCCGGGGGCCATTCGAGGCATGACGCTCAAGGCTCACATGTCCAGTGGCCAGAGGAAGCGGAAGGCGGACGCCCTCACTAGCGACTCGACGTCCACAAGCGCCGCGTCTGCTCCAGACCAAGACGAATCGGCGTTGATCCTCAAATTGCTGGCGAACCGCAGGTTCGACTCTCTCGACAAGTTCAAGGCGGTCGTGGCAGAGGTGGAGAAGCAAAGCGGCAAGATGCTCAAGCCGCGTGGCGAAGGGATCCGGCTCGACTTTGTGTGTCCGTCGACCAACTGCCAGTTCTACTTGCGGTGCCTCAGGAGGCGGCTGCGAGGCGGCAAGGACGACTTGTCGTGGTACTTGTCGAGCTTCTGCGGCGAGCACTCGAACTGCGACAGCGAGTCCGAGTCGGTCGAGGCCCCGGCGGTCCAAGAAGAAGACGAAGACTCGGACGAGCAGATTGAACACCGGGGTCGGCACTTCGTCAAGCTGCGAGAGGTGACCCCGGGCGGCAAGAGGAAGAGGGCGGGGTTCACCACCAAGAACCGGACGCCCACAGCTTCTCAGAGTGACTCTGCGACTGCCAACTCGACTGCGGTCCACGATGTGAGTCCGCTGATCCTGGAAGAAGCGGCCAATCGCAGGTTCGAGTCGGTCAAGGAGGCCAAGGAGGTCGTGCTGGACATCGAGTGGCGGACCAGCAAGAAGCTCAAGAGATTCCAGTACGGGTCGAGGCTGGAAGCCACATGCGAGTCGCCCCAGTGCCAGTTCTATATGCGGTTCTACCAGAAGGCGGTGCCCGGCAGCAGCAAGCGCCTTCCGTGGTGGTACATGGCGAGCTTCAACGGCCAACACACCTGTGTGTCGGTGGCCGAGCCCACGGAAGAGCAGTCCGAAGCCTAGAGATTGGTGCCAATGATGGAGCAGCATGAACCTACATACCTCAAAGACCTGTCCACGCTCGCTAGAAGTTGGTGCGTCTCCGCTGCAAGACCACGAAACGTCAGTTAGTCCTTGAGCTGTTCCAGTCGATTACACAAAGAGACTTGCTGCGTCCACGTACCTGTGCGGTGATCAGCCCCGACTGCGGCCGCTGCGGACGAGGGAGCGTCGTCTTGTCCACTGAGTCCGCAACCAGCGCCTTGTCCTCCGAGAACCGGCCGCCGGCAGGCGCTCGAGTGTGTCGCCGAGCGTTCAATGACGTTGTAGCAGGCCTAGCCACCGTCGTGCTTCTCCTCTGGCTTCGTGGCGATCCAGCTGCCTGCACTGTCATCACGGCTTCAGCTCCAGTCACTTGACTGTCTTCGTTCAGAGAACTCGCGTTGGGTTCTTGGTTGGAAGCTGGTGCTGGTGCTGGCGCTCGCGCTTCTTCAGGCAGCGACTCGAGGATTTGCTCACACACTCGCGCGAACTCGTCCTCGAAGGCGGCGTTGAACGCCTCGTACGACTGCTGGGCAGTGAAATCGCCCGGAGAAGCCACGATCCGCGCCGTGTATTCGTCCACAAGACTGTCGAGCGTCTCGAGCTGTAGTGTCGACGCCTCAAGCTGTCCTTCAGTCTGTTTTGCTCGTGAAGCAGCCGCTGAAGCGGCGACGAAGGCCTCGCGGAGCTCCTGGGCCTTGCGAGCGAGGACGCCTTGCTTCCGCAAAATGAGCGATCGGTTCGACTCGATGTGAGCCGTCACGAGGCCTCTGTACTCCTTGACAGTCTGTAGCAACTGGTTCGAGCAGCCAGCGATCGCCTCGTCCTCCCCGAGCGACTCGAACGCTGGCGCTACCATCACGGACACGGATCGGTCGGCGTCCAGCAGTCCCAACACCGGTGGACTAGCGCTGTGGTCCGGACTCGACACGATCTCCAAGAGCCTGACGATCGAACCGAGTGCAGCTTCGTGGTCTCCCGACAGGATACAGAGCTGCAGGAAGTTGAGCAGCGCGAACACGTGGTCGCTCCGCAGGTGAAGCGCGTGGGCAAACGCAGCTCGAGCGTCGCTCGCCTGGCCATTCAGCTGGCTCAGTCCGCCCAAGAAGGCGAAGGCATCGGCTCGGATCGCTCGCTTCTGCTTGAGCCACTGGACCTCTCGCTGCGACCGCGGCTCCCCGTCGTCGTCAAAGTGCGCACTGTACGTCCGCGCTCGCTTGACCGTCGAGCCCGAGTCGTACGCGTCCGCAAAGGCAGCTTCGCCCGGTGACTGTCGCTCGAGCAAGAACTCGCGCAGCTGACGGACAACTGCAGCGAGGTTGTTGCTCTCCTTGTGGTTTACTTGCAGCGCCACTTGTGTGCGCCACAGCATGATCGCGTACTCCTCGTGGCTGTCGATGTTGGTCTTGTAGTGTGCGCGCAGCAGCCAGCGCGCAGCCGCGTCGAACTCTCCAGTCGCACACGCTCCACACGCCTGGGTCAGGTCGTCGGCAAGCGGAGAGCGGAACAGCTCGAGCAAGAACGGGCTCCCATCACTCGGTGTGTGGTCTGCAGAGCGTCGGTCAAACTCCACATCCTCGGCGTCGCCTTCAGCGATCACGTCCGTCGGTGACTCGCCCTGAGCGCTGGCCTCGATCCACGGCTTCATGTCCACGACATAGCTGAAGAAAGTCTCGTCCTCGATCGGCAGTGCGAACACTTGGCTACTGTATGGCATGTCACCTCCGCCGTCGATGGCTTCACGCTGTGCGGACTCTGCAACGGAGCCCAGCTGGTACTTTGCGAAGAACGGGAAGGACTCGAGCGCGAAGAGCACGTCGTCGACCGCGATCTGCAGCGCGCGACGCCACTGCTCGCAGAAGACGAGCAAGTTGGACACGAGCTGCTCGTCCTCCGGTCCAAACCGCTCACGGGAGCCTGGTCTGCTCGTCCCAGTCGCCGTGGGAGTCCCTTGTGAGCTCGAGCAGTGTCTTGGGGCGGGATCCTGGCTGTTTCGGAGGTGGACCAGCGCTTTCAGCGCCGCTTTCAGGTCCTGAGTCGCGTTGGCGCAGCTGCCCATGCTAATGAACAGCTGCGCGCGGTTCAGCAGCGCTTCGATGCTGCTCGGCTGGCTGTCGCCTCCCGCTGGCATACCTGGGAGGTTCAGAGCCCGGTTGTAGTCTTCGAGCGCGACGGTGAACTTCATTTGCTGGTGGAGAATCGAGCTGCGGTTGTTGAAGAACTCAACGCGGGAGCCGTCGAGCTGGATCGCTCGCTGGTATAGTTCGACCGCTTCCTCTGGCTTGTCTTGCACCTGACAGGTGACTCCGAGGTTGTACAGCAGCACGGCCTTGTCCTTGCCGCCTCCCGCGCGGTGTAGACCCGCCGCGAAGGCTTCGTGCGCTTCCTCTAAGCGGTCCAAGTGGTAGAACGCCACGCCGAGGTTGTTGTACGCTTGGAAGCAGCCCTCGTCGACCTCGATTGCGTCCTGGAAGCCGCTGACGGACGAGTGCAGCACGTTCAAGTGGAGATAGACGTTGCCGCGGTTGAAGCACGTCAAGGCAGCACTCGAGTCGGCCTGCATGGCCAGTGTGAAGGCCATGAGCGCGTCGTCGACCTTGCGCTCGCCGAACTGGTGGATGCCCAACGTGTTGTACGCCCACACGAGCGCGTTCGTCGTCTGCGTGCCTCTCGGCCACGCGACAGAGCTCACAGGCTGCAGTGCGTCGGCCAGCGCGCGGACGCTCTGCTGGTTCCTGCGGTGCTTGGAGCTCGCCGCTGCCTTGAGCGCCTTGAGCACGCGGTGCTCGAACATCATGCGCTTGATGACGCGTACGATCTTGCAGCGCGTGCTTCTCCGCGGGTCTGTATCGCCATGTGACTCACTGGTCTGATGCTCGTCGACTGCTACGGCTTGTGCCCCTCCACGTACCAGCTTCAGCTTGGTTGGGGAGGCCGATCCGGTCTGAACGTGGCTGTCTGAGACTCTCGCACGGCTTGATGGTGTGTTGGTGGTCCCCAGATGACGACTCAGCTCGCTTTCCCTCTCCTCCTTGCGCTTGCGGAAGATGACACTGGGCGTCGTTCCTCGTCCAGACTGCTGCTGGGACTCAGAGACAGCATTGGTCTCCGGTCGCATGGTATACGTGACGCTATGCCGGGATGGAGACGTCGCTGTGCTCTTGTGAGCGTCGCCTAATGACTGCGCAGTCGCCTCGTGGCCGACGAAGAAGCCGTTGATGGACGCAACTGAGCTGCGTCTCACTGACTGGACGACGACCTTCAGGTCCGACGCAGGGAGCAGCGTCAGTCTCTTGGCGTACTGCAGCGCGTGCAATAGCACCGGCGCCGCCTTGGCCTGCTCGCTCGTCTGCATCAGCAAGTACGCCTTGGCCAGGAACGCGACCGCATTCGTGTTGTCTCGCTTGACTGCGAGCTTCAGATCCTCGAACGCGCCTTGCAGCTTCCCTGACTGGAGGCGAGCGAACGCGCGGTGCATGTACAGCCTCGATATGTCGGCCCCACCCTGGGCCTTGTAGCTGCGACCGCCGTCATACAAGCCGATCGCGTGGCTGTACGAGAGGATCGCCGAGTCGAACCGCTTCAAGCAGAAGCTCGCGTATGCGTGGAAGATCCAGGCGTCTGGCCACTCTGGCTCGAGTCTGATCAGCACGTCCAAGTCCGCCACAGCAGCTCCGTACTGCTGGCGGAGCGTCGCGCAGACGCCGCGCTGATACAGAGCGCGAGGGTGGTTCTCCTGCACTCTCAAGACCTGCGTGAATTCTTTCTCTGCGTTGGCGAGGACAAAGAGTTCCTGGAGCGCACAGCCCCGCATGTAGAGCGCGTCGACGTCGCTCGGGTCGTGCTCTAGCGCTTCCGTCAGTGACTTGACGGCCTTGGTCATGTCCCCGCGCTGGAAGTGGCAGTACCCAATGGTTGAGTGCAAGTTCCGGTACGCCGGCGCGCGGTGGCGCACGCGGTACAAGTCGGCGAGCCCGAGGTAGATGAGCTGCTCCTGCGCGTAGATGCACCCGCGGAGGAAGATGGCGGGCAGGAAGAGCGGCTGGTGGCGGAGGCTCTCGCTGAGACTGTCGATCGCCAGTCGCGGCTGCCGGGAGATGGCAAACATGCGACCGAGGCAGAAGTGGACCAGGAAGTGGCTCGGCATCAACGCGCGCGCCTCGAGGAAGAACTCAGCCGCTCGCTGCAAGAACCCGGCGTTGCGGTGGAGCGAGTTGAGCTGCTCTGCCACGAACGGGTTGAAGCCTGGCGCCGCTTTCTGGGACGCGCTGGAGCTCTGCTGGATCTGGTCGAGAGCTAGTTGGCAGTACAGGTTCCCAATCAGCAGCAGCGTCATGACGTCCGCCTCTCGACTGCTCACGTCCGAACCCGGGTTCAAACGCTCACCGTCCTCGCTCCTCTTCTTGACGAGCGCTCGCTGCTGCTGCAGGTCGTGGACGGCGTGGGCGTACCGCCGCAAGTGGATCAGACTGGCGCTCCTGCTCTCGAAGCCGCTGATCTGCAGCGCGCGGTTGTTCTTGCCCGCCTGGTCGATCAGCAGCGTGAAGTCGCCGATCGCTTCCTCCCATTGCGAGGTCGCCATCTCGAGCTGGCCGCGGCCCAGTAGCAGCTGGAGCCACTGCGTCCGCTTCGTCTCGTTCGGGAACACGGCGGTCGTCCTCCCGCGCTTCTTGGTGATCTGCTGCCACGCCATGTGCGCGCTCACCAAGTCCAGACACCCAGAGAGGTCGTTGATTGCTGACACGTAGTTGTGGCTGTCCTGGAGAAGCTGCGCGCGGTGCCACAGCGTGTCCAAGTCGGTCGGCAAGTACGCGTGAGCCAGGTTGGCGTCCACCATGGCTTCGAAGCGCCACCCAAGCTTGGCGCTGAGCCAGCGAGAGCGCTTCCCGAGCTGCACGAAGCAGTTGAAGAGCTTCTCCTCGGCGAACTCGTGCTCCTTGCACTTGAACAGCTCGAGGCTCGCAAAGTTGGACGGCGGCAGGTAGTTCTCGTCCACCAGCAGCGCCGCGAGGAAGTACGGGATCGCCTGCTCCAGCCGTCCAGTATGCGCCAGCTTCTTCAAACCCATCTCGAAGAACTTGTCCAGCGTCTCGGTCTGCAGCACAGTCGATGCGTGCATCCCTGGCGCGGCCGCTCGTTTGCCCAGCGTGTTCTTGACGATCGCCACCGCTCGCTCCTCCTCGATCTTGGTCACTTTGAGCGGCCCTGTTCCTGCAACCTCTGCGTCCTCGTCGTGTTCTTCCTCGCTCGAGTGTCCGGTCTCCTCCACTGATGCATCCGCCTTGCTGCTGTCGACTGGCCGAGCCAACAGTGCGTGTGCGCTGGGCAGACGGCGGAACTCGCGTTCAACTGTCGCTGGCAGCAGGTGGAAAGAGTTGAGGCCTGCATTCGAGAGCATGTCCACGACGCTCACTGCGATGTGGTCGCCAAGTCCATCGGCGGTTCCGCTCCTCTGAGCGAGTTGCTGACGGAGAACAACGCGCACTCGCCGCTCGAGCAGTCGGAGAAGCTTGTGCGCCGCCTTCAAGTGGCCATTGAAGAGCATGATCAAGGACCGCTGAGCGATCAGCAGCGGGTCCGTGGTGCCGCTCGCCTTGGTAGACAACTTGATAGCGGCCGCGACGTTCAGATCTTCGACTGCGTGCTCCATCTCGATGCGCAGGCGGCTTGCCATGCTCCGCCACACCAAGCAGTAGTACTTCATTCGCATCAATACGCTTTGCTGCCAGCTGCTCGCCAGCGACGCGAGCCTAGGAGACGCACTGGAGCTGCCCACTGACTTCTGTCGTCTGTCAATCTTCTCCAGCGCCTCGGTGAAGTACAGCTGGGCAATGGACGCGTTGCAGAGCTCGAGCTCCATCATGCCGGCCGCCATGTGCACGAACGGGTGCTGTCCGTGCTTGCCCAGCGCCGCCTTGACCATTT
Organism: Phytopythium montanum; assembly: GCA_023338065.1. NCBI lineage: Eukaryota > Oomycota > Peronosporomycetes > Pythiales > Pythiaceae > Phytopythium > Phytopythium montanum. The sequence goes on from JAADXY010000200.1 coordinate 30,311, forward strand.
CCCGGCACCACGCCACGCGGCTGGCGATCTCTCCCTGCATGGTCGTCGATCCGCGGTGGCGCTTGTCTAGCTCCGCTCCTTCCCAGTCGGACAGGTGGTCGAGCGATCGCCGTTCGGATTGCCGAGCTCTCGACAGAGGAAGCCGCCGCAGCGCGTCCAGCTGGTACACTTGCGCGTACTCGTCCAGTCCCAACCGGTGGTCCACACGCTGCTGGAAGTAGTCGTAGATGGCCGACTCGCTGAAGACCGCGGTCGGTCGTTGTTGAGTCTGTTTCTTCCCTCTACGGCCGAGCGCTCCTATCGCCGAGTGTGGACGGCCAGCGAGCCCCGTGGACGTCAACGGAGGTTTGTACTCGCCCTTCTCGATAGACTGGTGGATGCTCTCGACGACGCGAACTGGTAGCCACGAGATGGTCTCGACGTCCAGGAAGTCGCCGAAGCAGTCTCTCGACAGATACGTCTTCATAAAGTCGGGCTCCATCATCTCGACCATGGACAGGTCGTGCACGAACTGGTGCAGCTCGCCAAGAGCGCGGTGCGCGTTGGCTCGGTGGAAGTACACGCATGGGTCCGGTCCGTACCGCCACTCGACCTCGTCAAGGTGGCGCACGAGCTCGGCGAGGTTGGCGACCGTCAGCTTGGATGAGTCGATCATTTCGCCATGGGCATCTCTCGTCCCTGGCAACACGCAGATCATCGGCAGGTTGAACGCGAGTCTTGACTGCGGTCCAGTGTACCGAGCGAAGGAGGCAAACGTGTCGAGCGCGGCCTTGAGGTTGCCCAGCAGAAGACACACGCCGCCATACAAGTTGGTCGCTTGGTGGTACAGATCTGCCACTCCTGGCCACTGCGCTCCGTCCTGGCGGTTGGTTGGCAAAGACGACAACGCGTCAGGACGGTCGACGGCACTTGCACCGTCACGTACCAGCACACGGAGGCTGTTCATCGCCTGGAGAAGCAGCACGGCGGCGTCCTGCAGCTTCTGGCTGCGTAGTAGCGCCGTGCCTTGGCCGATCAAGGCGCGATGGAACAGCGAGGAGGACGAGTGGCTCGCGACGCGGCACTTCTCGAACAGACCCTCAGCTCTGGTGTGCCGCTTCTGGGCGAGACAGAGGTCTGCGTGTGCTACCAGATAGCTTGGATTGCCCGCGTCCAGCTCGGCGCACTGGTCGAAGCACTCCTCGGCGCGCTGGAGCATCCCGAGGTCGCAGAAGAGCGTGCCCATCGCCAGTAAAGCCGCGAGCGTGCCGCCTCCGCGGTTGACGACGAACAGACGGTCGTTCTCGGCCGCCTCGGTCTCACCCAGCGCCATGCACGCCTCTCGCCGACCGACGTGCGCGCATATTAGGAAGATGCGCGGGCTGTGGGATCTACTGCCGGACGACAGCGAGCTCGTCTTGGCGTCTGCACCATCGCTCGGCAGGCTGCTAGTCTCGGATGAAGTGGCGGTACTCTTGGCTATCGCGGTCGAGAAGTGGCGCGCGGCATTGCGCGGGTCATGCGCCGTCAAGTAGAGGAAGCCGAGCTTGAAGTGCGCGTGCGGGAAGCCCTTGTACACGCGCGCCAGGTCCAGGTACAGGTCGATCGCCTCGCCCACACGGCCCGTCAGCCTGCCAGGCACCCGTCAGCACCGGTTGGGGGGCTCTTGGAGCTCTATAAGAATCGAGAAGGTCGTACCATGCCCACTGCGCGCGCGTGTCGAGGTCCGCGGGTCGAAACGCCGCCTGCCCGCCGCGCGGCGGCGACTCTGCCGGCCGGACGCCCGTCACAAACAACCAGCGGTTAGAGCGACACTTTGACGAGCCTGCGGCCCATGTGACTGGCCAAGCGCCGAGGGGCGAGCGCCTCGCATACCTGCCGCCATGGGCACAGAGCGGTGGTGCTGAAGGTGTCGGGTCAGCTTCAACGTCCATTTGACCACGAACTTATCGTTTCGGCTGCAAAGTTCGCACCCCAATCGCACACAAAAGTGGCATTTTGCGAATCAGTCAGTGCGTGATCGTCTAAAGTTCGCATGCGAACCTTGCGACCAAAGGTTGAGCTGCATCCATTCCAAGACCGACCAATCGACGACGCCAAGCGGCCGACCGATCGACACGAAGTGACCGGCGACGATGCGCAGCTGCCAGCTCGTCATGGGGCCCGCGGGCACGGGCAAGGTGCGTCTTTGTAGCACGCAGACAGTGTGTTGGTAGCCGTGGAGCTGACGCGCCCGCCTCTCCTCGACTCTGCGCCTCCTACGACGCGGCAGTCGACGTACTGCAACAACATGCACGAGTTCTGCGCCGCGTCGGGCCGCGTGACGTACGTCGTCAACCTGGACCCTGCGGCCGACCACTTCGACTACCCGGTCGCCTTCGGTGCGTCTCCCTCTCCTCGTCCGTAGACGCTTAAGCCTCTAAATCGCTCGCCTCTGACTGCGGCTGAACCATTGACCGGACAGACATCCGCGACCTCATCAGCGTCGAGGACGTGATGGAGGAGCTCGGCTACGGACCCAACGGCGGACTCGTATACTGCATGGAGTGCGTCACTGCCTCGTGAACATCCACAGTGCCTACGATGTGGGCGGTCAATGCTGATGGAGACCCCGATGGCGACAGATACCTGGTGCAGAACCTCGACTGGCTGCAGGACCTGCTCGGCGAGTACAGCGACGACGACTACTTCATCTTCGACTGCCCAGGTGCGTCGCCCTCTTACACCGCAAGTGCTGCCAATCGCCACCTCCAGACCTGACTGACGCCGTCACTATGGACCATTCTGCAGGCCAGATCGAGCTGTACTCGCACCTGCCGGTGATGAAGCAGCTGTGCGACGCGCTGCGCGACTGGGGCTTCGCCGTCTGCGGCGTCTACCTCATCGACTCGTTATTTATCGTGGACCCGACCAAGTTCATCTCTGGCGTCCTGTGCTCGCTCTCGGCCATGGTGCAGCTCGAGCTGCCGCACATCAACGTGCTCACCAAGTGCGACCTCGTGGACGACAAGGAGCTGTCCAAGTGCGGTCGTCGCGCTCGCTCCTCTGAAGTCCAATGTGCGCTGGCTTGGAGGGCTAACAGACTGTGTGGACGTTGGGCAGATACCTGGACCCGTCGTCGGGCTACCTGCTGGAGAACCTGGCGACGTCGACGGACGCCAAGTGGAGGCCGCTCAGCACCGCCATCTGCAACGTCATCAACGACTTCAGCATGGTGGCGTTCGTCCCGATGAACATCAACAACGAGGAGAGTATCGAGACGGTGCTGCTGCACGTCGACCACGCCATCAACTACGGCGAGGACGTCGAGCCGCGGGTGCGTCCGCGATTGGTCAGGTGGCGGTCTTGTTGTACTCAGTATGCTTAAGCTCACACCCGTTTGTGAGCACTGCAGGAGCCCAAGGACCTCGACATGGACGAGTGAGCGGCACTGCGAGACAGAATCTGTGTTGGTTGCTCCGCCTTCGACTGTTCCTTCACTGCTCGCGGTGTCGTCTCGCAATGTCCTCGACGTAAATAGACAGCCCGCTTTGACCCTGTGGATTCTCATTCGCGCAGACCACGACCACCTAAGCCAGCATGCCGTCCTCCTCGCCCTCCGCGTCGGTCACGACGAGCATCGAGGAGCAGGTGCAGCTGCAGCGCATCTTCCGGCTGCTGGCGTTCGACATCCCGCTGCAGCGCATCAACCAGAAGCTAGAGGTGTCTTGCCCTCCAAGACCCCGTTACTCTCTCACTCCCCGTCGTGTTGACAGTGTCGTCGCTTGCACAGAAGCTCGAGGACCGGCGGCCCGAAGCCAGCACACGGACAGTGAGTGGGGGCCAGACAACCGACTTGCCAGTCTCGGTCTCCCCCTGACTAAACCTTGTTATGCCAGCCCAAAGCGTCGATCAGTCACAGCAGCCTGGCCGACACTACCGCCAAGCGCGCGTGCTACCTGCAGCAGCGCGACAAGTTCACGTCGACGCTGCAGGACGAGGTGGGCTACGGCCGCGAGCTCGTGTCGACGCGCTTCCAGGTCGGCGCCAAGGCGCTGCAGGCCGTCTACGAGCGCCTGGGCTGCCCCATCACAACCGTCGGCAAGGGATTCGCGGACGACCTCATCTGGCAGGTCAACGACGCGCTGGATGGCGCCGTCTCGTTCGACGAGTTCGAGCGCAGCTACCTGCGCGCGCGCGGTGACAGGACGGGCATGGAGCCGGCTGAGCTCTTCTACCTCACGTGCTTCCTCATGTTCGACAGGGAGTGCACCGGCAAGATCCTCCTGGACGACGCGATGAGCATCCTGTGCGTGGTGGCTCCGCGGTAGGATTGAGGCGAGTTGTTTGCGACTAACCACTACCATGTGGCGCGTGACAGCTACCTCAAGTACGGCGACGCCATGGAGCAGGAGATGGCGCTGCGCTTCTCCGCGCTCATCGACAGCGGCGCGCACACCGTCACGTTCGCGCAGTACCGAGAAGCGACGACGCGCCGCGTGGGAGAGCTCATCGACCAGGCCATCGGCGCCAGAACCGCCAAGCCGACCAAGAAGTCGTCACCGTGAAGGTGCCAAGCCAAGGGGATGGGGGGGCGGGTAGAACTGGTTGAAGCAGCGTAACCCTGCTGAATCGTCTACTTAGTTAAGCTGTATCCGACATCGTACTCAAACTTAATCATCATTCTGTGAAGAGTGATGGTTTGTCATAATAGTAGCACGGTCTTTAATTTTCTGGAATATTATTTTGCGATTTTTTGTGACTTGCGTTCAGTATGTAAAAAACCTAGATATACATTACTAAACCCTAGGTTTTAAACTAAACCCACTTTATACTTTACTCCAGCTTAAAAAGATTACTTCGGAGGGCCCGGCCCTCCGTAATGTATTCCAAAATATTCCCATAGTGTAACCGTATCGGAACGTAGCCGTAACCGTAACTGTCGCCCGATGATGGGTTCACAGGCGGCGGACTGAGCGTCTTGTGGTTTAGCGCTGCGGCGGCGCCGTCAGGCCAGCCTGCCAGAGCCGAGTGGTGCTGGTCACGGTCACGGACGTCGACGCCAAGTATGCGCCATCGTGCGTGGTCTCCGTCCGTCCATTGCATCGTATCCCTCCTCGTGACACTGGCACCTCACTCTACTTGGTCTTCGTATGTGCGCAGGCTACTCGGCGTACGTGGTCTAAAAACTGGTCATTCTCCACGACGCACCACCAGACTCACGACCTCTCCCTCCTGTCTGTTGTTGCAGACGACCGCGACGCGCAGACGCTCGTCGATCACCAACTTCTTCCTGTCATGCTCGCGAACGGCGTGGCGCTGCGCAAACTCGCTGTGAGTTCTTCGTTCACGAACAAATGATGGCAGACTGCGACGAAGGCGAACTGCACACGTTAATGCAAGCAAGCATGCACGCGTGTCTACCTGCACACATGCCTCAAGAAGAAGAACTTCCGACTCAAGACGTACATCGGGTACTCCAACGACCCCGCCCGCCGCTTGCAGAAGCACAACAGCGGGCGGGGGGCCCGCTACACCAGAAAGCACCGTCCGTTCGGGAATGTCTGCGTCGTGAGCGGCTTCTCTTCGCACAGCAACGCGTTGAAGTGTAAGTTGCGTGTGACGATCTCGAACCAACTCGTACTAACCAATGCTGCCATGCTGGTCAGTCGAACACGCGTGGCAGCACCCCCGCTCGTCGCGGTTTGTGAAGCGACTGTGGCGCAAGAAGCGAAAGGAAAAGCACAAGGAGGTTCTGGGAACTGAGTGCTCGGTGCGACGCAAGCTCCTCGAGTTGGTCGCGCTGCTTTGTGGGCCTAGGACCCCCTGACCGTCATTTTCACCTCTAACCAAGCACAAGAATGGATGAGGGAGCTCGGCGATCTCGGCTACCTGCCAACAAAGGTAGGCCAGCTCGTTCTGTCAATGACGGCGTTGGCCAAGGCAGCGCGTGAATCGCGGCAGAAGGTGTCGCTGGGAGCGGCGGCACGCGTCACAGACTGCGTCGCGCAGTACACTACACCGGTTGGCACGGGTCAGAAACGGAAGTGCAACCTGTGCGACGCAGTCTTGAAGAGGGGCATAGCGCGCCA
>JAADXY010000201.1:0-36323 GCA_023338065.1 Phytopythium montanum
CACGATGGCCGTGCTGGACTGGGCGTTCGAGAACTTCCCGAGTCCGAGCCATATTGTGCTCGGTGGCTCCAGTGCTGGCTCCGTTACGGCTCAACTGCTGAGCGCCGTGGTGGCCGAGAAGTGGCAGACCGAGGCCAATGGAATCGCGTACTCGGTGCTGGCGGACAGCTACGTGAGCGTGCAGCCTGCGTCTCACCCGGCTGGAGCGAGCATCGAGTACTATGGCGGCTGCGGAGTCGACCTAAACTTCCCCCAGGACATTGTCGAGGCGTGTGAGAGCGGGAACTTGACGACCGTGGAGCTGACGACGACGCTGATCAACCAGACGCCGACGGCCGAGTGGCTGTTCGTGAACAGCCAAGGAGACTACACGCAGCGCTACTTCTACGTGCTGCTGGATGAAGGCATCCTGGCCTACCCGTTCGACGATGATCTCATGAGCGAGGCCGACTTCTTCTCGGTATGTGAAGCGGCTGCTTGATCACTGTCGACTTGGGTGTATGGTACTCACTCACTTGTACTGTTGATGAGCAGAACATGACGGCCATCCTGGACGCGTACAAGGCCGCGAGCGACAAGGTCTCGACGTTCTACGCCGAGGGCGACCAGCACATTTTCCTGACGGCCAACGACTTCTACCACAGCGCCACGAACGTCTCAACGGGCGAGTTCCTTGGCTCGGTCATCAGTCGCTGGCTCGAGGCCAACAGCTCCATCGACGGCACCTCGGACGCGATGGCGCCTCCTTAATTGGGCTCTTGCTGAGCCATTGGGCGTCTTCATACGGGCGGCTCTAGCTGGCCAAGGAGGAGCAGGGAGCTGCTGATCTTCGGGCAATTACCTACGGTTGAGGTGCGCTTTACACTGCTTGACAGTTCGGGTGACGTCGCACGAGTGTGTAATCCTGCAGCCACAAACTGCCCATCTCCCTCGTGGCATACAAATACCAAGTCATTTGAGCCGAATGCATCCTGCCGATTTCGGAGGAGCTCCTCAGAATCCTTGGGTGGCACTGAATACTTCAAAAGTGTTCGCTTTCAATGCTGAACATACAGGTAGATTCCACCACTGCGAATCACGGTGCGCGTCAATCACGCCGGACTTGCCACTCAAACCATTCCTGCGCCGCTCAATGCCGTCAACAGCGCGCATGACCAGTCCACGAGGCCGTCAACAAGCCACTGTTGGCTCTGCGCGGCCTGCCTACAACTTCCTTCTCTCCCCTTCCTGCTGACTTCCTCTTCTGCTCGCCACTTCTCAATCCACGGCCCAGCGAACAGTCTCCTTGCTCTTCCTCCAAGCTCTCACGCCGCCGCAGCTCCAAGATGTTCAAGCAGCTGGCTAGCGCGCTGGCGCTGACGGCGCTGCTCGCTACGCCCGACGTGGTGCTCGCTCAAGCCCGCACGGGTGACGAGACTTGTGTAGTGAGCGCCGGCAACGCGTGCGCCGTGGAGGACCTGACGACGTCGGCACTGGACAGCAGCTCGCTCATCTATCCTGGCGGCGAGACGCGCTGCGCGTTCGACGACTTCACCAACTCGTCGGTGGACTTTACGACGAACGCGACGTACTTCTTCCAGGTGTTCCCGGCGCCCGAGCTCGAGAAGAAGAAGCTGTTCCTGTACTTCCAGGGCGGCGGTGCGTGCATCGACGACACGACGTGCGCCTTCGGGCTGCAGTGCATCGTCGAGACGTTCAACCCGAACGCCGTGCCGCTGAGCACGGGCATCCTGAACCGGTCCGAGCCGGACAACATGTTCAACGACTGGAACATTGTGCACGCGCCGTACTGCACGGGCGACCTGCACGTGGGCAACAAGACGGACGTGATCGAGGAGAGCGCACTGTACTCGCTGCTCGGCATGCCCGAGTGTCTCGGCCACAACATGACGCTGCACCAGGTCGGCTACATCAACACCATGACCGTACTTGACTGGGCGTACGAGAACTTCCCCGAGCCGGACGAGATTGTTCTAGGCGGCTCGAGCGCTGGTGCTCTTGGTGCTCAGATGCTGAGTCTCCTGGTCGCCAACAAGTGGCAGGTGGAGGAGAAGAGCATCCGCTACGGCGTGCTGGCCGACAGCTACGTGGGCGTGCTGCCGTCCGACTACTCGGCGGGCGAGCTCATCCAGTACTACGGCACGTGCGACGTGGACCTGGACGTGACGGCGTCGGTCGTGGCCGCATGCGACTCGGGCAACCTGACGGTGGCCGAGCTCATGTCGTCCATGATCGAGGAGGTGCCGACGGCGCAGTGGCTCTTCATCGACAGCGAGGCCGACCGCACGCAGCGCTACTTCTACGCGCTCGTGGACGAGGGCATCCTGGGCTACCCGTTCTCCGACTTGATCAGCGGCGACGTCTTCTTCGGCAACATGACGTCCATCCTTGACGCGTACAAGGCCGTAAGCGACGACATCTCGACCTTCTTCGTCGACGGCGAGCAGCACGTGTTCCTGACCACCGCCGACTTCTACCACAACGCCACGAGCACGACGGGTGCGGTGCTCGGCGACTACATCAACCAGTGGCTCGTCGCCAACAAGTCGCTCGATGAGAGCTCGACCAGTGGCAGCGCCGCCCCGGACGCCGGCAGCGTCTCGGGCTCCTCCTCGGGCAGCAACGCCGCGTCCACGCTGTCGATGGCCGTGGGCTCCTCGCTCGTGTTGGCCGTGGTCGCCGCCCTCGCGCTCTAGAGTAATGTATGAAGCGTGGGGCAACGTGGCGACTGCTGTCGTTGAGGGGTAAGAGCAATCTGCAGAGCTAGCGTAGTGTTGGCGGAGAGATACGACAGCAGTATACATTCCACTTCCTTCCTAGCTCCATCTCGTTGGCTTGCAGCCAGTGATGCACCGCTAGTGGCTGCCTCAGCAGCGGATGGACATAAGAAGCAGTTGAAGCAGTCAGCCCTTCAGCAGCAAGAGTTGCACGCCAAACAGCACTGCGCAAACGCAGCGCCGTTGCTTGCCCACTCCACCGCAACGGCAACGCAACGCTGTTGCTGTATCCACTTGGGCTCATCGTCCGAGTCCAACGCTAGCGGCGTGCACGGGGCTATCGCATGGTCATTAGGCGGACGATCGCCATGGCGGGAATGCGACACGGATCCAGGCGAACCCATGTCTTGCATATTGCTTGTCGGCTTGTCGATTGGTCAGAAATGCGCGTTCAAGCGTGATGATTGGCTGAATTGAAGATTACCGCGAGTGGGCGTACGTAGAATTTTAATTCGCGCGCAGCTTCAACCAGCTGGTGATTGGCCCGCTGCGCCTCTCCGATCCTGTGATTGGCCAAAATTACAAACTGTACCACTGCCTGTCGAGGGATGCGTTGCCGACGTGCCTTTGAAGTTCTGGCGGGCGAAGCCACGAGCTTTCAGACGTCGCTGGCAATCACCATCTGTCGAATGATATGCATTCATACAGGCCACTGACCGACTGTTGCGTATACAAAAAGATAGAATGGAATTTTAATAATACGCATGGTATCGGTTCCCAGAGGCCTGTAACCAGACGCAAAGACCTCACGCCAACTTGCTGCGGCCCTCCGCGCTCATAGAAGAATCCGAGCACGGAAGCGCAGACCTCGCCGCCGCCACCTTCGCCTTCCGACCCTACAGAAGCCCCTCCATCATGCCACCGCTACGCGCATCCATCACGCCGAGACCCGTGCAATACGAGGCCACGACGTCCGTCAAGGCCAAGCTGTCGTCCGAGCGCGAAGAGGAGCAGCCGACGAGCGACGCGAGCAACACGCTGAGCGAGGAGGCGCGCGCGCTCAAGGAGCTGCTGCTGCGCCAGCGCTCGCGGCTGCACCGCTTCAGCCTCAGCCGCATGCGCAAGGTGGTCGTGCCGCCCGTGGACATCCCGCACCCGCTGGACGTGCCCGGCGGGCTCAAGTACCTCGTCTCGGGCACCAAGATCCCCATGACGCGCGACATGGCGCGCCGCCACCGCAAGAAGCTCGTGCGGCGGCTGCCCGCGACCATCAGCGAGCGCGACGCCGCCGTCTACTACGTTTGAGCGGTCTGATCACAGCGTGCCCCTGTATTTATCCCCGACATGTGCAATACACCTCCATTTTCAAGCTGTTCTGGGACCTCGTGGAGCACGATGGAGCACGACGACCGCTCTGTGGGTTCATATCAACGCATTATCAAGGCAACTGGCACGGTAATACAGCGGACGCCTCTGCTGCTGGGCTCCGAAGTCAACATCGACGGCTACAGGTTGACGGCGAAGGCGTTTGGCTGCTCGGCGGCAGGGGTCAGGTACCTCTTGAGCGTCCGGAGCTGCGCGAAGAACTCCTCGAGCCCGAGGACATTTGGCTCGCCTCCCTTCGCAGAACACTCGTCGGATCCGTGGACGTGCACGCACTTGGGCACGACGAACGGCGCCACGTCGACGGCCTTGACGCAGGCAAAGAGGTCGGCTCCGCTCCCGCTGAAGCTCAGCAGCGCGATCGAGCCGCTCTCACGGAACCGGAGCAGCCGCTCGCCTTCCTTGGCGCACAATGCCTCGTTGCTGTTGTTGTCGCGTCCGTAACCTCCAGCGACGGCTCGGCAGATGCCCTGGTGCGTGCGGACGCGCCAGGCCACGGCCTCCGCCTGACTAGCGAACTTGCGCGGACCAGTGACGACCTGGACGTGGAAGCGCTCGCCCCGTGCGGCAGCGACGTTGGCGCTTGACAGCCACAGCGCGAGGCGAGGGAAGAAGCGCGCGGATACGGCGCCAAGGTACTCGGAGCTGCGGTGCGAGACGATGAAGACGGGGCCGAAGCGCGCGGCCTCTCGCACGAGGTGGATCGCCTGCTCCTCGATGGCTCGCAGCGCCTGCTGCAGGTACTCGTCGCTCTGGAACAGTGCTGTGGCGGCGTCGAGCGCCGAGCGTGACGGCTGAAGACCAATGCGCTGCGCGAGCGTCGTTGTTGGGAATAACACGTCTTCCCAGGAGAGCACGACGGCCGTGGCAGGGAACGGACCGGCGTACGGGCGGAAGGAGTTCATCGTGGGGTGGTGAGGTGAGAGTGAGCGAGCAAATTGCATAATGGACGACGTTGGGAGCTGGTTCGTTGGGGTGAAGGACATCCTCCCAATAACACGCTATCCTATGGGTCATATTCTCTGAATCGCGCGATTTGATTGGCCGGTTCTCAAGTTGAAGACAAGATGACCCATGCTGAACTTCATCGGTTGGAGACTCGCAGCGAGTGCTCTTCGCATCCGAACTTGCTCACGCCAATGCGGAGCACAAGTGCTGGGCCATGGATGAGCGGCGGCGAGCGTCAATGAGTGTCAGATGCATGGTTGTATCAATGTACCCTTGCACGAAGCGCTCAATGCGACCCAGTTCCAAACGAGTCGCCTTGAAGCAACTGGGTATGCCCTTGAAGCCGCCTTTGGCGCGGAGGCTTGGCAGGTGGGAGCTTCCCCAATGTCCTCTCTTGCACCTTGTACATATCACTGCAGAGCATGCGCATGCTGCGCAGAATGTAGCACTTGAGTTTGCTGATGAGGACTTCCGCCTTCAACTTCGACCAACACTCGGGAACCCAGACACGCACTCACCAGTCATCGCACCAACACTCACACTCTGTTTTGTACCCACTCGGGTTTTGTACCCATCCACTCTCACAGTGGCCAAGTCTCACTTCCGAATCCGTCGGCTTCTCCCCCCTCAACCTCTTCCTACCATGTCTCTCGCCTCGGTTGTCAAGGGCCAGATTGCCGATGCTGCCACGGCCGCCCCTCCGTCTCCGTCGGCCGTCACGTGGAACGGCGCGCGCTCAAACGCCACGTCCGACAGCGCGCGGGTCGACTTGTTCTACTCATCGGCTCGTGGCGTGGACGAGAAGCGGTTCGAGGACCTCTTACGTGCTTCGTACGAGGAGGACGCGCTGCACACGCTCAAGATCGTCGCGTACGTGCGCGACGTGCGCGGCGGTAAGGGCGAGCGCTCCCTCGGACGCCTGGGACTCAAGTGGCTGGCCGAGAACCACCCAGATGAACTCAAGCACAATCTGAAGCACTACATCAGCGAGTACGGGCGCTTCGACGACACGGAGGCGCTCATGGGGACCTCCATGGAGGTTGACGCGCTCGACCTGCTCAAGCTGCAGCTGGAGGAGGACCTGGCCAAGCTCCAAGGTGCCGAAACGACTGGCGACGATGGTGTGGGGTGTCGTCAGGACATCGTCGGCAGCACGACGAAGGGTTCGGCTTGCCGTTGCGTCCGGCCAGCTGTGGATACCGGCTTGTCGTGGCGTCTTGCCCGCTGTGGGGTTCGGCTTGCCGTCCTAGCTCAACGACAACTGCAAGCAGACGGATGTCCGACCCGCAGCCGGACTCCACGGCGGGCCAGAGCGGCGTTGGTGGCTCGCTAAGGCCAATACCCTCGCGTGGACCGGTAGGATTAGGAGAGGTTAGTCTGCTCTCACTTTTGCATTAGCATCACAACAAGCAAGCACTTCCAAGCAACCGCGGAACCGGCACAGATGGACCGAAGGTGTCAGTGTCGCTGTGTGCCAAGTGGGTCCCGTCCGAGAAGAAGTTGGACAAGAAGCTCGACATGAACAAGAAGCTGGCCCGACGCATGAAGCTAACGCCGGCGCAGCTGCGCAAGGTCTATCTGTCGCCGTTGCGGCAGCACTTGGATGTCCTGGAGCGTCGCATGTGCGCCAAGGAGTGGGACGAGATCGACTTCAACCGCGTGTCGAGCGTCGCCATGCACGTGCACGGCAAGCCTGGGCACGCGTTCGAGACGCACCTGAAGGACAAGTTTGTGGAGTGGAAGGGCAAGTTGACCAGGGGCGAGGCCAAGGTGAACGCGGCCGTGCTGTTCCCTCATCAGGTCGTCGGCCAGTACTTGAGCCGCTCGGAAGTGGACGAGCTGCTCGAGGCGCAGTGGAAGGTGATGGTCGAGCAGGCGGCGCAGACCGGCGACCTGTCCAAGACGCTCGTGCTGTCGGACGTGTCGGGGTCCATGTCTGGGACGCCAATGGAGGTGTCGACCGCGCTGGGGCTGTTGGTCTCGTCGCTCGGGCTGGACGACTTCAAGGACTTGGTGCTCACGTTCGAGTCCCGGCCGCAGTTCCACCACGTCACAGGCGACTCGCTGTTCGAGCGCGTGCGAAATCTGTCGGCTGCTCCGTGGGGCGGCAGCACGGACTTTGCGGCGGCGTTCCGTGAGATCTTGCGGGTCGCCAAGGGCGCCAAGCTGGCGTCGGACCAGATGCCCGAGCGGCTCATTGTCATCTCGGACATGCAGTTCAACCAGGCCGACGACAACTTTGACACCAACTTGGCGGTGCTGCAGCGCGAGTTCCGCGAGGCCGGCTACGCGGTCCCGCAGCTCGTCTTCTGGAACGTCAACGGGTCCACGACCGACGTGCCTGCGAGGAGTGGAGACGCCAACGTGGCGCTAGTCTCGGGCTTCTCGTCCACCATACTCAAGAGCGTGCTGTCGGGAGAGATGCTGACGCCGCTGCAGACGCTGCTCAACGTGGTGCTGGACGAGCGCTACGACCGCATCTCGCTACCGTCAGTGGGGGGTGGATGCCGGCGAAGGCGAAGGCTCGGACGAGGCTGTGCTGCTGTAGATGGCAGGGTGTGCGCGCGTGTGGTCTTGGATATTTAACTAGTCTACTTGACTCGTGGACTTCCAATTAAAATGTCAAGGTACTATATCTACATTGTTAAGTACGATTACACTCATTGTTTCCAGGCGACTTTCGTCCTGACACGCGCTGAGAGTGCAAGCAAGTGCGCTCGCCGACGAAGAAGCTCTCTCTCCCTCCCTCCCCGACGCCCTCCCTCCCTCGCCATGCTGCTGCCGCTGTCTCAAGACGAGGCCGCGGGTCTGTCCTCCCCGTCTGCGGACGCTAGACGCAGCCTGGGGCGGGGCCGCGGGCGGTCCAGCAAGGGCGGCGGCGCGCGAGCCACCGTCTTCCGCACGTGCTCGGCCTGGCCCGAGTACTTTGCGCGCGTGGTGGACTACCGGCAGATGGACCTGGACGCGACGTTCTACCAGATGGTGACGCTGTGCGTGCAGCCCGCCAAGGTGTACAAGAGCGCGTACTACCGCAAGCAGACCAAGAACCGCTGGGCCCGCGACGACCCGGCCTTCGCCGCCATCCAGTTCCTCTTCCTCCTGGTTCGGCTCGGCGTGTTGGCTTGGGGTGTTGGCCATAGGCGTCTGCTAATGACTTGCGGATTGTATACAGGTGGCGACAGTCGCGTGGGCCGTGGCGTTCCGCGCCGCCAGCTTCTCGTCCTTCGTCTCGCTGCTCTTCCACGCGTTCGTGGTCGAGTGGCTTGCCTTTGGCCTCGTCATCTCGACGCTTTGCTGGTACGCTCGGTGTCGCGACTCTGCGGTTGTCGCTGACATCTTGCGCTCACTATGGTGACGCCCTCTCTCTCTCTGTCTTGGTAGGTGGATCGCGAACCACCACTTCCGTCTCGGCAACAGGTGCAGACGCCATGTTGGTCGTCGGATACTGACGGACGGTGGACATTGACGGCTGGATGTATTGAAATGCCAGCAGCAACCAGGCGAGGGGGGACACGTTCTACGTGGAGCAGCGCGTCGAGTGGCAGTACGCGTTCGACATCCACTGCAACGCGTTCTTCGTGCTCTTCTTGTTCCTGTACGTGTTCCAGTTCCTGCTGACGCCCGTGCTCGCGTCCGACTCGTTCGCGGCGCTGCTGCTCGGCAACCTGCTCTACTCGCTCGCCTGGGGGTTCTACACCTACATCACCTTCCTCGGCTACATGGGTAGGTTGGGTCGAACCACCTCGCCTCGGGGCACTCACCTCACTCCCCGTCATCTAACCTTGCGTCTACTATGCTCCATGGCCAGCGCTGCCGTTCCTGCACCGCACGGAGCGCTTCCTGCTGCCGATCGTGGTCATCGCGGTCACGCTGATCACGACGCTGGCGCTGCAGGCGGTCGCCGGCATCCAGGTCAACTTCGCGCACATGTCGGTTAGCTATTATTATTCGTCCTAGTCGAGGTCGAACGAGGTCGTAGATGGAGGTGTCGACGGACGGACACTGCGGTCCATGAGGGAGGCTGGACTCGCAACAGGTCGGTCGAACAATACACGTGGACGCTTGACTTGATGACGGACACGGAGGCAAAGTAGCATTATGCAAAGTCCACACGACGACACCCAAGCTGAGCTGCCTTACACCGATGACCGACCGACTGACCGCCTAGCTGCGCGCCTTCGCCTAATGCTGTGCGCCAGCCAACCCAACGCCTGGCGGATCAAGACTCTATCGCAACACCTCGGCCGCGGTCCTCCTCACTACTCGACGCCAATGGAGACGTCCACGGGCGGCGGTACTAATCGAATGAAGACCAAGTGCCTGGTCATGGGCGTGGGCCTTCGTCCGAGCTTCACCGACGGACAGGCCATCGCCTTGGGTCTCGTTGAATCGGCTGAGGTTCGCCTGCTCGGGCGTCTTGACACCGACAACTGACTGACGAGCAGGGAGGTAGCTTGCGTTCACGGCAATGGCGCACGAGGTCACGCCGATAGCCGGCTCTTCTTGGTCTCGACGAGCGGACTCCCGCTCGTGCCGCTGCTGCTCTCCATCCTCCGTTTCCGGTCGGCGGCAGCTGCGGCCGCCAAGTGCGACGACTCCTCGCCAGCGACGGCGGCGAGCGCGCTCAGCTGCAGGTGTGAGCCTGAAGGCACGCCCGAGTTCTCCGACGACGCCACGAGCGACAGAATGTCCTCGATCGACGAGTTGCGAGGGAAGCCCGACTTGAGGCCGCCCAGCGTGCTCAGCTTGTCGAACGACGGACTCGCCGACAGTCCCGAGAGGTTCGAGAAGGACGGGAAGCTGCTCAGGTGGTCGGACGAGCCGAAGCGAGAGAACATGTCCGAGCTCGACGACACGCGCGCCAGCCTGTCCAAGGACGGCACCCGCGGTAGCTTGTCGGTCGACGGCACGCGCGGGATGCGCTCCATCGACTGCGCGTTGTGCAGCTTGTCCATCGACGGGATGCGCGGCAGCTTGTCCAGCGACGTCACGCGCGGCAGCTTGTCCAGCGACGCCACATGCGACAGCTTGTCCAGCGACGGCACGCGCGCCAGCTTGTCCAGGGACGGCACTCGCGGGAGCTTGTCCATGGACGGGATCCGCGGGAAGATGCCCGACGAGCTGCGCGGCATCTTGCTCAGCGGCTTGGGGATCTGGATCTGGTTCCCGCTCATGCTCGACCCGGGGTTGGCGCCGTTCGGGCTCAACCGCTTCGAGCCCGAGAGTTGTCCAGACGAGTCGCCGTCCCCGCTCTCCTTCGACTGCATCTCCGCTGCTCTCCGCTTGTCGACGATGCCGCGGCCGCTGAAGTCGTTGCTACTGCCATTGTCCACCTCGCGACCCGACGAGTTGGCGGACCGCGGACTGGGCGGCGCGTGCTCCTGGAGCAGGTGCGAGAGCTGCTCGAGCGACTGGATGCGCGGGATGTACGAGTTGAGGCTCTCCCCGATCGACATGTTCTTGACCATCCCGCTCGAGCTCGTGTCGCCGTACCCGGAGGCGGAACCCGAGCTGGAAGTGACCGACGAGAGCCCGCCAAAGCCCGACTGGTGATGAAGCGGACCGCCGCTGCTGTGCGACGCCATCTGGAAGTTCTCGATCGACGCCACGCGCGGGAACAGGCACGAGAAGCTGTCGATGGACGACACGCGCGGGAACGAGTCGCTCTGCTGCTGCTGCGAGCCGGACGTCGCGCTCGAGCTCGTGCTGATGCTGTTGCTGTTGTTGCTGGAGCCCGCGCTCGAGCTGCTGTGGTTCGCATCCGCCTGGAGGTCGCTGCGCTGCTGCTGCGACCCGGCGATGCCCAGGATCGAAATGTTGCTGTCGGTGTTAAATAGGTGCGAAGACGAGGACGAGGAGGGCGGCGCCTGCAGCGGATGCCGCGGCGGCGGCACGCGTGAAGAGGCCTGCTGTTGTTGTTGTTGCTGTTGCTGCTGCTGCTGTAGCTGCTGCTGCTGCTGGTAATGCGTCGGCTGCGGGTAGTGCGGAGCGGGCGGAGCAGACGACGCGGCCACCGCGTGCTGCTGCTGTTGGGGCGGGCGAGCGGCCGCCGGTGGTGGCGCCGCACTGCTGCTGCTGTTGAAGCCCATGGTCCTGGCCGCCATGAAGCGGTTCTTGTCCCGCGAGAGCTCCGACTCGAGCCGCTTCTCGCGCCGGCGCTGGTTGTACTGCTCGCGCTCGAGGTACGTCTTCTCGAGCTCGGCCAGCTCCTTGCGGATCGTCTCCATGTCCTCCTTGGCGATCTCGTCCTCGCGCCGGCGGAAGATGATCTTGCCGATGCACTGGTCGCCCGTGTACTTTTTCGAGATGCGCATCGGGTCGCAGTTGAGCAGCTTGGACAGGAACGTGCGCAGCGTCGTGCCCTCGGCCAGCGGCAGGTTGCCCTTCTTGAACTCCTCGATCAGTCGGTCGCAGTACGCGCTCTCCTCCGCCGTCCACTTGCCCTTGCGCATGGCGCTCGCGGCCACCGCTGGAGCAGAACCCGCGCCGCCAGCCATTGACATGTCTGAGACCATGGCCGCGGTCGCAGAGGACGGCGTGGCCGGGTCCATCATGGACTGGTGGCCGTGCTGCGACGCCTGCTGCCGCTGCTGCTGCTGCTGCTGGAGCTTGTGGTTACCAGGCGGCGCGTTGTTGTTGTAGTCGCCGCCACCGCCGCGCATGGGCGCGTACTGCGGCGGCATGAGGCGGCGCAGCGTCTGCGTGGGCGTCCAGCACGTGGGACAGACCTTGTCCTTGGTCTGCCACTGCTCAATACAGCCGGCGTGGAACTGGTGGTGGCACGGCTCGAGCATCACGTCCACCTGCTGATGATAACAGATCAAACACGTGCCCACAGGCGGCGCGCTGGCCGCGTACGGCTGCTGCTGCTGTTGCTGTTGCTGCTGTTGCTCCTGGGGCGGCGGCGGCATCATGTTGGACGTGTACGACGCCATGCCGGCGCTCGTGTACGAGCTCATGCGCGGGGAATACGCCTTGACGGCCGACTCGTCCAGTCCCTCGCCTCCCATATAGAAACGCCCTGCTCCATGGACGGACAGGCAGATAAAAAGAAAGGACGTCACGGTTAGCTTGCTTGTTGGGATAAGAACACAGGACGTGACTCAGGGAACGGGGGGGGAGGACGTACGCGCAACGAGTGACCGAGGACCTGCTGCCTGCAGGCGCGTTGGCTGCTGCTGCTGCTGCTGCTGCTGCCCGTGACACCTGCGTGTGCCCTGCGTGTGGTGCCGCTGCCCTGCCGCTCGAAGCAAGTCGCTCGCGCGCTTTGCTGCCGCTCTTCGATGTTGTGTTCTGGTTGTAAGCGTGGGAAGGGGGAGAACGAAGGCGCGGCGAAATCCGCTGGAAAAGACCCCGCTGGAGCACTAATTTTAGGGTGATTTCCGCCAATGAACGATGCATTCTCAGGAACAGCGGACGTTGATTGGGTGGTTTACGATGTAAAAGAGGGATAGGGCCCTACAGCAACGAATTAGCGCAATCAAACGACGATTTAAGCGTGGAATTAGCGAGAGAAGCGGACAGGGAGAGAGAGGGGGATGCGTGGCCCTACCCCAGTGACGCAGACAGGCGCGTTGTGGAACCCAGCATACTGAAATCAAGTCATTTGCCGGCGCGGCGTCAACACAGCTGGTGTGTCTGCCCCCAAGTTCAACCAATCAAAATGAGCCCTCATCTGTCCAGATGAGCTCGCAGGGAATCGAGTGCGTTTGCAAGCGCACCCACCACCAACCAACCAACCAACCCAACGACTGCGGACTCGTACACGCGGGCGGCGAGCACATGCGGATGGCGAGCACATGCGGATGGCGAGCGCGCTGTTGCTATTCCTGGCTAAAAATACACCACCACTCTGCTTCAGTTTGCTTGTTGCACCAGCCCAAGTTCAATTCAGTCGCGGCCAGAAATGTTGCGCCAAAAATGACTGGCGCCGAAACTCAACTAGGTCTCGGGGTTGTTTTAGACGTAATCGGCTGGGTTCGCTCTTAATTCGTACCTTACCAACGATAATTCGGAGAATAATTCGGACGACAAAGTGGACCCAAACGTGTGGCGCCAAAACGTGCCGTCGTCGTTTGATGCGCCACACACTACATACTGCCCCATGTTCAGCTGCTAGAGCGAGCCAACTGCGCTCGCGTCGATCAAGCAGCTTGAGCAATGCTCCGCCGCCGCCGACACAACGCAACAACCAGTCACCAAGCAGCGCTGCTGTTTGACAGCCAGCAATGACCTGGTGGCAGTGATGTCGGTTGAAGCTGGGGACGACACCATCATCGATCCGAGCTTTAGGGTTGAAGTCTGACCTCAGTGTAGCCATGACCAGGTTGAAGATGTCACCCTTGTGGTGATTGATGCCTGGTCACGTATTGCCCTCGTTGCACTGTCCGACAATGGGTCAATTGTGGGCGTCCGCAAAACACCAATAGCGGCGCGCATTCATTGCTGCATTTGGTGGTCGGTTGCCTGCGCACGAACCGTCGCGGGTCGGAGCAGGCGCTTGCTGGCCGTCTCCTCGAGGCGTCCGTTGCGAAATCTCGCCCTGTGCTCCATCTCTGTCGTGGCCCCCACTCCCCGCAACCTTCGCGATCGACGTCGAGCGCGCGCTCTCCGTCGCCCCCAACTGTCGTAGAGGGGGAAGCGCTTTACCGGTCCGTCCATCCGTCGGCATGTCGTTCTCTGCGTCCAACAGCTTCAAGGTGTCCGATGACGCCGGCACAAGCCCGCCGGTCGGGACGGGCGCCGCCGCGATCCTGGCCGGCGACGGCGCCGAGATCGCGCTCAAGAGTAAGCTCGTCACGGACGGGCTCAAGAAGCTGTACGCGTCCAAGCTGCGGCCGCTCGAGAAGAAGTACTGCTTCGAGGACTTCCACTCGCCGCTGCTGTCGGACGCCGACTTCGACGCCAAGCCGCAGGTGCTCATGATCGGCCAGTACTCGGTCGGCAAGACGTCCTTCATCGAGTACCTGCTCGGCCGTCCGTTTCCTGGCCAGCGCATCGGCCCCGAGCCGACGACCGACCGGTTCGTGGCCGTCATGCACGGAGACGAGGAGCGCACGGTGCCGGGCAACGCCGTGGCCGTGTCGCCCGACCTGCCGTACGGCGGCTTGGCCATGTTCGGCACGTCGTTCCTCAACAAGTTCGAGGCGGCGCAGCTGCCGTGCAAGCTGCTCGAGAACATCACGGTGGTCGACACGCCGGGCATCCTGTCGGGCGAGAAGCAGCGCATCGCGCGCGGTTACGACTTCGTGCAGGTCGCGCGCTGGTTCGCCGAGCGGTCCGACATGATCCTGCTGCTCTTCGACGCGCACAAGCTCGACATCTCGGACGAGTTCCAGCGCGTGATCGAGGTGCTCAAGGGCCACGACGACAAGGTGCGCTGCGTGCTCAACAAGGCCGACCAGATCGACGAGCAGCGGCTCATGCGCGTGTACGGCGCGCTCATGTGGTCGCTCGGCAAGGTGCTCAAGACGCCCGAGGTCATGCGCGTCTTCATCGGCTCCTTCTGGGACCAGCCGCGGCTGCACGCAGACAACGCGGCGCTCTTCGACGCCGAGGAGCGCGACCTCATGACGGAGCTGCGCGCGCTGCCGCAGAACGCGGCCGTGCGCAAGATCAACGAGTTTGTCAAGCGCGCGCGGCTCGCAAAGGTGCACGCGTACCTCATCGGCCACCTGCGCGACCGCATGCCGGCCATGATCGGCAAGGAGAAGAAGCAGCGCGAGCTGATTGAGACCATGGGCGAGACCTTCCGCGAAGTGCAGCGCAAGTACCACCTGCCGCCGGGCGACTTCCCCAACCTGGACGAGTTCGCGCGCAAGTGCTCTGGATGCAAGTTCGCCAAGTTCCCGAGCCTCAACGTGCGGCAGATCCAGGAGATCGACGAGCTGCTGGCCAAGGACATCCCGAAGCTCATGGCGTCGCTGCCCAAGCGCGACCACCAGTCCAACATCTTCCCGACTGCAGCTGGTGGAGCCGGTGGAGGTAGCAACCCGTTCGCCTCGGACGTTGACGGATCTCCAGGCTCCGAGGCGTGGGCTGTCGCCCCCTTCCGGGCCGAGTACCACGCCGTGTTCAAGGCGCTGCGCCTCGACGCCATGGGCCGCGCGGCCGGAGCGGCCTGCATGGCGCCGCTGCAGGCCTCCGGGTGCCCGCAGGATGCGCTCAAGGCCATCTGGGACCTCGCAGACATGGACCGCGACGGAGCGCTGGACGCCGACGAGTTCGCGCTCGCCATGTACCTGTGCGCGCGCGCCAAGGAGGGTGACGCGGTGCCGGAGACGCTGCCAAGGGAGCTCGTGCCGCCCTCCAAGCTCCAGCTAGTCGACACAGTCGGGGTCGGAGGCAGTGCGGTCGGAGGCAACGCGGCACTCCGGCCGGCGTCTCCTACTGCTCTTGCTCTATCATGAGAGTAGCAGAGAGCACGACAGCGAGCGACTCGGGACAGGAAGAGCGACCGACGCGCTTTACAGTTCATGAACCGACTTGTACGTGTCTTCTTTCGTCCAATGGCCTTGTCAAGGAGGCAACTGACACTGCCATCAGCGTCCATCAGCGTCCAGAGCGGTCGCTCCGGCGCCGAGTGGTCATGTTCTTGGCGGCGAACCGGCGCAGCTCGGCGTACGTGAGCGCTCGCTCCTCCTCCTCGTCTTCACCCGGCTCCTTGTCCCCGTCCTCCTCGTCTTGCGCCTCGCTCTCCTCCTCTGCAGTCTCGACCGTCGACAGGCGTTGACGTGGTTGTAGTGGCGACTGTCGTCCTTCTCCTTCAGTGTCATGGGTCGTGGTCGTGCTGCTGCCGTCGGTACTAGACCCGTCGCCGGACGACGCGGCAGCCGCAGCCAGCGCCGCGGCGAACTGCTGCTGGGAGAGCGACTTGCGCGAGTACAGCTCGAACTTGCTGCCCTTCTTGCGCTGCTGGTGCAGCAAAAGCGGCTGCGACTGAGTAGGAGGAGGGCTCTGCGTCTGGCTCAGCGGGTTCTGGACCTGGCCGCCGAGGATCGACCGCTTGGTCGGCGACCGCGAGAGCTGGCCGGCCGCCGTACTGGCCACTATGGGAGCGACCTCCACGTGTGGAGGCAGGACGATCACTCCGTTGACGCCGCCGAGCGACGGCACTTGCACCTGCAGCTTCTGCTTCGGGTCGGACGGCAGCGTCGCTGGGCCGTGGCCAATCGGCAGCGACAGGGTCGTGGCTGACCGTGTGGGCGACGGTGAAGCAGAAGAATGCGCTCCACCGTCAGCAGCAGCAGCTCCAGCCTCGCCTTGGTCTGTAGAAGCCGCGGCGAGCACCAAGCGGCTCGCGTACGTCTCGATCGCGCGGAGGTACTCGAGCACGTTGACCTCGGTGACTTCGCGAGCTGACAGCGGCAAGGACGTCGCGCCTCCGCTTCCAAGACGCAGCCAATCGTTATCACCGGACGACGCCGACCCAGTCGAGTTGGTTGCTCCAGGTCCAGCGCCATTGCCTCCGCCCCCTCCTCCCCCGTTGTTGGAGACGCTCGAGCCATTCCCGCCTGCTCCAGCTGCAGAACCGCTCCCAGTTCCACTGGTTGACGTCTTGGCCCCAGTGGAGTGTACCAGCAGGTTGTGCACCGAGTGCACGGACGACTTGACGCGCGCGAAGACGGTCTGCAGCGCGTCGGCCTCGAGCTCGAGCTCCTGGTTGGACTCGTTGAGCGCCGAGAGCTTCTGCTGCGCCGCCCGCAGCTGCTGCTTCTGCGTGGCGCTGCTCGCGATGCCCTCGCGCGCCTTGTAGCCCTCGATCTGCGCCGCGAGATCGGCCACCTGCGCCTGCAGCGCCACTTGCTCGCGACTGAGCTCCTCCACGCGCCGGAACCGCTGGAAGTTGGCGTCGTCGCGCGCCAGCAGCTCGTCGCACAGCGCGCGGGTGTCGCGGGTGCCCGTCACGCGCCGAATGTCCTCGAATGCGGCGTCGTAGCGAGCTACTTGGGCATCCGTACCGGTTCCCAGCGCTCGCTCCATGCCGATCTTCCACGTCGACCGCGCCGCCACGCGGGTTAGCGCGCTCTTCTTGGCCACACTCGTCGTGCTCCCACCTAGATCAGCGGCTTGGACAGTTGGCGACGCTGCAGCGGACACCATGAGCGATGGAAATCCAAGCATCAACGCGTCGCTGTCGTCTCCGTGGTCGCGCATCCAGGCCTCGATCTCGCGCTTGAGGTCCAGGAACTGCCGCTCAAAGTCGCGCTGCTCCTCGTCCGCTTGGTTCTGCACGCGCTCGATCTCCTTGGCGACGTCCAGCCTGGCGGTTCGTGCTCTCTCGAGCTCCGCGGCGCTCTGCGCATGTCGCTGGCGGTTATCGCTCACCTCCCGCTCGAGCTTCTTGTAGATGCCGTCGAAGATGACGCGGTCGCGCCGCACCTTGTCGATGAGCCCGAACAGGTGCTTGTTGACCGAGTCGATCTCGTTCTTCTTGACCAGCGACAGCTCCAGGCGGTTCTCGAGCGCGCGCAGCCGTCTCGCGGCGCTCGCTGCCGACGGCTCCGCACTCGCAGGCGTCGCGTCCTTCCCCGACTCGGCCGCTGTCGCTGAGCCGGCGTTGCCGCTGCCACCGTCTCCAACGCCGTGCTGTTGAAGCCGCTGCTGACGGAGAGCCTCGAGCTCCTGCTGCTTCTGCTGCACCTGCAGCTCGAGAGTCCCCAGCTTCCGCTGCGCGAGAGCGACCTTGCGGGAGAAGGACATGGTCGTCCGCTGCAGTTCCGAAAGCTTGGAGCGCTTCTCGGTCGCCAACAGAGCCCGAGCGTCGCGCTGTTCGATCGCCAGCTCGGCCTTGAGCAGCTGGTTGTGCTCCTGCAGTCTCCGGATTGCGTCTCGCTGCTCCTGGACCGAGCACATGCCCGGCGCTGCTGCATTCCCGCTCTTCTTGCCGGCAGCGAACGCTTTTCCGCGTCTTGGCGAGTCGCTGCCGGCTTCAGCTTGCTGCAGACCGGCGAGTTGGCTGGCTATGGGTGACGCAGAGGACGAGTGGCCGTTGCCATCGTCGTCGCTCCCGCCGTCCGCGCGCTGCTTGTCGCTCGAGGTGACGGCGATCGCGAGCCCGGCGATGATGCCGAGCTTGGTGTCGGCGGCCGCCAGCAGCTGCGTCACCGCGGCGTCGTCCTTGCGCGTCATTGGCTCGGGATGGGAGCGTGAGTCGGCCGAGGATGGAGGACAAGGGTCGTAGAAAGGAGACTGAAGCCGCTGGCAACGGACGGACCCCGCCGGCTATTTCGAGGCGAAGAAGACGGGATCGGCGTCCTCATATCTTCGTTCACTCGACTCGACCACGACTCGAACACCTAATGCTACAGCTTCACGCCGACTGCCCCCGCCAGCGTGGCCTCCTTGCTCGACAACTACCGCCTACACGACTACTCACCCGCTCTTCTGCTTAATACATGGACGCGCGCTGCTGGTGTTGCTGCTGTTGCGGCGGCGACGCATTGGACTTGGATGATGCCGCACGCTTCGGTTTGCCCTTGTGGAAGCGCGTGCGTCTGGCAAACACGACCGGGACGGCGTCCTCGACAGTCTCGGCGACTTGAGGCCGCTTCTTCCGGAGCGTCTCGGTCGCCGGCGAGTTATTCGGACGCTCGTCACCGCTCTCGCTCTCCGACTGCGGCTCTCCGACCTCGACCGTCGTGGTTGTGGCAGTAGCGGACATTGTCGACGACTGCTTCTTCACGTCGGCGGCCTCGAAGTCGATCTCCGTCGTGACCGACAAGGCCAAGTGGTTCATCGACGGCTCGTGCACGAGGGACAGCACTGCGCTGCTCAGGCGGCGGCGGCCGCGGCGGAACACGACGCGTCGAGGGGTCCACACGCCGCACATGGGGACCTCGGCCGTCTCGCAGACTAGCGGTCGCGCGCCTGGGATCTGCAGTTCGCTGTGTAGGGCTGGAGACGAGGGCGGGGACTCTGTGGACTCCACCTGTGGCTGCTGTTGCGGCTCTGGGATGGCTGAGACGGTTGTTGTTGGTGAGGGCAGCTCGGCTGGCGTCGTCTCGATGACAGTAGCCTCGTCGTCAGTGCTGTCGGTCGCGGACTGCCGGCCTCCCACGCTGTCGACGTGCTCCGACTGCACGGCACCAAGCGCATCAGCGTCATATCTGACCGCTTCGGCCTCTTCTTGGTCCATCACAGACTCTGCAGCGGGCTCGATAGCGTCCTTAAGACCCTCCGCGTCTTCGCCGACCGTGTCCTCGTCGCTCGGATGGAGACTGCGGTAGTGGTCGCCCTTGTACAGCAGATGCAGCGTCTTGTACTCGCGCGCGTCCTCTGTCTCGTGCTCGTCGCTCTCGTCCTTGGCCTTGCCCACGTCGTCGTCGTTCTCGATACGAAGACGGCGCTGCGGGCCCTGATGCACCACGAGGTGCACGCGGAAGCACTTGGCGGCCGCGTACAGCTCCGGGTTGCCGCCCCACTCCCCTCCGCGGCGCATGCGCACGCAGTAAGCAGCAACAGACTCGCCCTCGAGCTCGAGGAACGGCGCGAAGAGCTCGCACTCGCGCTCGATGAAGTCGACGAGCCGGCGCCGCACGTCCGCGTGCAGCTCCTGGTCGCCGAAGAGCTGGTCGCTGATGGCGCGGAAGAGGCAGTTGCCGTCGCCCGCGATGGGCGTCACGCGCCACCCGAGCTGCGCGTAGTGCGCGGCCACCTGCGCCTCGTCCACCCAGTTGCTGTCGGCGCCCATGACCTCTCGCAGCAGCGCGCCGATCTCTCGCCGGCCGCGCGGCTTGGGCGGCGACAGCGAGCCGCTCGAGCGCCGCGAGTCGCCGTCCGACATGGTGGACGAGATGGACGACGCCATGGACGACCGTGTGCTGCCGCTCGCGCCGCTCAGCGAGCTGCCGAGGCTGCTCAGGCTGCTGCGCAGCCACCCGCCGAGCTTGGCGCGCGGCGGCTTGCGGCTCGACACGGCGGCCGCCATGCCAAGAGATGCAGGAGGAGGCACGAGGCTGGGGGTCGCCACTTGAGCGGATGTGGGCGGACCGTGGCCGTTGGGAGATGTAGGAGCGAACGGAGCGCTGGCTCCTTGTCGCGGTGCTCCACGTGGGACGGATGACGTGCCCACACGCTTGGCGCTTGGACGGGCTGGGTGGCGGCTCGGATGGCCAATCACGGCAGGTCTCGCGTCGCTTGTTCGGCGGTCGATAGGCGGCGGCGGCGTGGCTGAAGTGAAGGCCGAGCGTGAGCGAGGTCTCATCGGAGCTCCTCATCTCCGCTCCGGCTTCTTTTCAGCCGTTTTTATTGGGTATAATCTAGATCTATAAGCGAGACGATTGGTTAAAATACACAGTGCGACTGAAGCTCAGTGTCTGATAATGCTGCAAGCAAGTCTCTATTGCAACTTCCGTCCGCTCGACACCTCCGACGCTCTACTTCTTCTTCTTCTTCTTCTTCTCCATGACGCCGCGCTTGGAGGCAGCGGCCGTCTGCTTGCGGAGCTGTCGCTGCGCCTTCTTACTGAGCGGAGCGTCCGTCGCGGCGTCGAGTTTCAGGCCCTCAAGCTGCGAAGAGAGAAGTCCGTCCTGCTCCCTGCCCTCACCAACGTCCGACGTGATGCGCTGCTGGCTAGCGCTGTCGCTTCCCCTCGCTTGCCATCGCTGCTCCGATGCAGACGCAATGACAAGCGTGTTAGCGACCACAAGACGCAGTGTCTTAACCCAATGCAGCGCACCTTGGCGAGGTCGTCCGGACGGAAGCCGTCGCAGTCGAGCGCGATCTCCATGGGAGGCGCGCCGCTGTGCGCCTGCTCGTCGCTCTCCTGGAGCGCCCGCACGCTGTCGTAGTGGTCCGACCCGTGATACGCGACGTGGAGCACGCGCTTGGGCTTGAGCGCGTCGCACTCGATCACCATGCGGCTGCTCTCCGTGTGCACCACCACATAGACCTGGAAGAGCCGCGCCGACGCGTACAGCTCCTGGTTGCCGCCCCACGTGCCGTCCTCGCGCATTCGCGCGCAGTACTGCCGACAAGAGGAGCAGCAGCAAAGCGTCCGTCAGTCTCTCAGTATGGCTGGGACACAAGGGCAGCCGCGCACATGATCGAACTTCTCTTCGTCCTCCATGAACGGCTCAAAGTCGTCGCGGTGCGCCTCCATGTAGTCCATGACGCGCTGTGTATGGCCGAAAGCGGAGCAAGTCATCAGCGGCATTGGCAGTGTGGTGGAGACGACGGAGAGCGCGTTGCTACCTTGCGGGTCTCGAGGTGTTGATGCTGATCCCCAACGAGCTGGTCGCTGATGGCGCTGCAAGTCCTCGCTCAGGTTAGGGAGCAGCCAAGTGAAGGGCAAACGCATCTGGGAGCGCACTCACCTACCGGAACAGGCAGTTGCCGTCGGCCTCGACCTCCTGTCGATCGTCATGATGCGGTGAGTGCGCGTCAGCGTCGCTCTGTTGGCGTCTTCCTTAGTGAACTTGACGCCTACGAACGCACCCAGAGCTTGCATCCGACACCCGCGAGCTGCTTGCGCACGAGCTTGACGGCGTCGTCGCTCACGGCCTCGTGCTTCTTCTTCTTCTCCTTGTGCTTCTTGCTCTTCTTGGCAACGGCATCAATGACTGCTGCCACCTCGGCGCCAGAAGCCGTCGCAAACTTGACCTTCTGCTCGCAATTCAAAGCCGTTAGACGCGAGCGACCCGCCGATGAGACGGCGACAGACAGCACAAGCGCGTAGACGCCTCGATGGCGCCTGCATGCCAGCAGGCAGGGAGCACGCACCGGCGGCTTCTTGCCCGCCTTCCTAGGCGCCATGCTGGTTGGATGCTGCCTGCAACCGTCCACCGAGCAGCATCTTCATCCTTTTAGCCAATCAGATGCTATATCAATTTAAACATATCCAACGGTACGTCCTGTGTCGCTTGGCGCTCCTCCATTCGAATCATGGGCAACACCCAGACGACCGGGTCAGAGGCGGCACCACAAGCACAAGCAGAAGCAGCGATGGTCTCGACGCGGCGCTCGTCCCGCCTGCAGGCGCCGAGCTCGTTGACCACGGAGGTCAAGGAGGCTACTGCGAGCTCGTCCCCCGCCCGTGGGTCAAAGCGCTCGCCGCGCAAGCAGCAGCAGCAGCAGCAGCAGCAGGAGGAGAAGAAGACGACGGAGGAGGAGGAGGAGAAGACGGCGGACGAGTCGGCCGAGGACATTCCAGTGGACGACGACAGCGCCGAGGAGGCGGCCGGACTGGATGTGGTCGTATCGGATGCGGTTGAACACACTGAGCAGCCGAAGGAGGCCGCGAAGGAGCAGGAGGAGGAGGAAGAGGTCCTGCTGCTTGATGATGATGATGAGGAGGAGGAGGACGTGGTGGAGCTGCCAGCGGACGACGACGCCGAGACGGAGACGGACGAGGACGCGGCGGCTCGGGGCGGAGAGGAAGACGTCGCTGGCTACGTGCGCCTTGCCTTCCCATCCACTTCATTCCTCTCCATTCACCTCTCTAACTAGCCGGTTGATTGCTCCATGCAGGCTCTACTCGCAGCCTCCGGCCTCGACCTCTTCGGCACTGGCAGCAGTTCAACCATCACGAAGCCTACCACTTCAACACGTAAGCGGTCGACGGCTGCGGTCCGTCGCTCGCTGGTTCCGGATCAACTAGACAGCGGGGCGGGTCAACACGCGACGTTCCTGGAGCTCAAGGGCCGGCGGCACGCCGAAGGCGCCACGCTGCTGCAAGCTGCGCGGTCGAAGGAGGAGCAGGTCGTGGTGACCGCCGGGCTGGAGGCTGTCGCCAGGTCGCACGCTCAACGCGCCGAGTCGCGCAAGAAGACTGCGGGCGGCAAGTGGTTCGACATGGCGTCCGAGGAGCTGACGGCGGACGCTCGGCGCGACTTTGCGCTGCTGCGCATGCGCACGTACCTGGACCCGAAGAAGTTCTACAAGTCGTCGGACCACCACAAGGGGCTGCCCAAGCACTTCCAGTCGGGCGTGGTCATTGAGGGAGCGCACGAGTTCAAGTCGGCGCGCATGACCAAGAAGGAGCGCCGACAGACGTTCACGGACGAGATCATGGCCGACAACAGCGTGAGGCAGTACACCAAACGCGTCTTCAGCCAGGTGCAGGCCGCGAAGAGCGGACGAGGCAAGAAGAAGGCCAAGAAGACCCACCGCGCCTTCTAGATGGCTGGGTAACCCAGCCAGCTAGCTGATAGACTCGTTGCCTAAATCTAATGTGACCTTCCACTGCTTGAGACTGACGACAAGTCGCAAAGGATCGAGAGGTCGGCGACAGTTGCAGGGCTGAAGGCTGAAGCGGCGCTCTCTCGGCGGTTGTTAAGCCTCCCTAGAGGCATTCGGACCGCCCCAGCAAGGTGCGAGGACTGTCTGCGGCATTGGGAGGTGGCTAGAGACCACCTCTTCCGTCCTTCACGTCGCGACTTGATCGTCTACTTCTCCCCTCCTTCGCGTTGAGGCTCGACCGTCTGCTAGTTCGCCATGTCTTCACGCGAGGAGAAGGAGTCGAAGGACCACGAGGAGGAAGAAGATGAAGAAGAGGAAGAGGACGACGACATCTCTAGCGACGGCGATGACGACGTCTCTGGCAGTGAGGACGACATGTCCGAGTCTGAAGATGCGCGAGGAGGAGAGAGCAAGGGCGAGGCGGCAGGCGCTGCCACGACCAGAGGGTCATCAGCTGAGCAGGCAGCACGCACAGCCAAGGAGCGCAACGTGGCCAACCAGCCGTTCGACGAGGCCGTGGACCTGAGCGAGTCGGAGAGCAGCGTGGCCGAGGACTCGCCCAAGAAGAAGCCGGCGGCCGCGACCATCAAGAACCAGCCGTTCGACGAGGCGCTCGAGCTGTCGGGCAGCGTCCAGGACCTCGAGAGTCCAGTCAAGCCGGGTGTCGCCGCCTTCAAGGCGCCTGCAAGTGCCTCAGTCGCGCAGCCAATGCAGCAGGCAGGCAGGAAGAGCCCCAGTGAGGCCAAGACGGCTGCAGCTACGGCGTTAGTAGGCGCTGAGATCCGCAACAAGCCGCACGATGAGGAGGTGGACCTGAGCGACTCGGACGCGAGCGTCGACACGGACGGACACCCGAGCCCGGACCGCGCGGCCATCAAGAGCCGAGCTGCGGCCGTGCCGACGAGAGAGGACAAGCCGCTGGCCAAGATGGAGGCGGCGCGTAGCTCCCCTGCACCAGCTAAGGACTCAACGCCGCCAGCTTCTGCTGCTGCGCAGGCCACTAGCGGACGTGGAACTCCAGCGGGAGCTTCGACTGCGCCATCGGCGTATGGCGGAGCGGTCAGAACTCCGCAGCCGGAGAAGCAGCAAGTGGAGCCGAAGCGAGGCAAGCAGGAGAGCGAGAGCGAGTCCGAAGAGTCCGGGAGCGACGACGATGATGAAGAAGAAGAGGAGGAAGACGAGGAGGAGGAGTCCCAGACGACGTCCGCTGCTGCTTCTGGAGGTGGAAGCGCGGCAGCTAGCGGTTCTTCAGCCAGCGCTTCAGGATCGACTGGTAGCTCAGCGCAGTCAGCCATGATGGCCAACGCGTCGAGCTACAAGGAGAGCGACTATGCACACCTCAAGGTGTCGACCGACGTGCGCGAGCTGTTCCAGTACATTGGACGGTTCAAGGCGCAGGAGATCGAGCTCGAGACGCGGCTCAAGTGCTTCATCCCCGAGTACATCCCGGCCGTGGGCGATATGGACGCGTTCCTCAAGATCCCTCGGCCGGACAGCGAGCCGGACCACTTGGGGCTCAAGATGCTGGACGAGCCGAGTCTAAGCCAGTCGGACGCGACGGTGCTCGACCTGCAGCTGCGCTCGACATCCAAGAAGAAGCACGGAGACATCGTGGTGCGCAGTATCGAGAACGCCGAGAAGAGCCCCAAGGAGATCGACCGGTGGATCAAGTCGATCGCGGACCTGCACCGGTCCAAGCCACCGCCGCAAGTGCATTACTCCAAGGCCATGCCGGACATTGAGAGCCTCATGCAGGTCTGGCCCGACGAGTTCGAGGAGTTGCTAGCCACGACGCCATTGCCTGGAGCCAGCCTGGACCTGGCGCTCGAGCAGTACATCCGCGTGGTCTGCGCCATCCTCGACATCCCCGTGCACAAGAACGTGTACGAGTCGCTGCACGTGCTCTTCACGCTCTACCTAGAGTTCCGCAGCAACCAGCACTTTATGAACTACGACGAGCAGCTCGAGAGCGTCCAGCAGCTCCAGCAACAGCAGCAGATGCAGATGAACATGCAGACTCAACGCGGGGAACTGGACGCGCCGCCGCCCTTCACGTCTCGACGGACCGAGATCAGCACGCCCGACGGCTTCAGCTCGCGCAAGTGAGGACTGCCAGACGGCCGACCGTCCTTCTGTATACGCGACGTCCCCTTGGCGATAACAACCACCGTGCTAGCTCCTGTTGGTTGTCGTTGCCCTGTTGTGATGCTCGAAGAGTCTCAGGTGCTGGGCTTGTTGTTGGGGTCCGAGCCGTCCTTGTGCGCCGCGGCTTGCCGCTGCAGCTCCCGCTGCTTCTCAATCATCTGCGCAGCATAGTGAGTCCACTGCCGAGGGTTCATCCGCGCCACTCGAGCCGCCCGCACCTTGTCCTGGATCTGGCCGAGGGAGTCCCAGCCGCGGAGGATGAGTCTGGACACGGCCTCGCCGTCCTGACCACAAAGAGATCAAGTCAATCAACGGACGCTTATGGCTCGAAGGTGGGCGCTGCGCACCGTCTCGTGGCGGTGCTGCTCGATCTCCATGCGCACGTTCTTCCGCAGCACAAGCGACCTGTTCCAGTGGACTCGCCATCGCTCGTCAGCGCCGCTGCTGTTAGGACTGAGAGCACAACCTCGGAGGGTGTATGTACCACGGCTGGCCCTGCTCGTTGGGCCACTCGAACTGCCGCGCCGTGCGCAGGATCTCGCGGTACAGCCGCAGCACCTCCTTGCGCTTGTCCACCAGCATTTTCACGGTGAAAACGCGCCATGTGCGACTCGTCGTCGACGAGCAGCTCTGTTCACATCTTTGATAGCCTGTATAATAATATCAAACTAAATTCACAAATAAAAGTAAACTCAACTGTAGGATATGATAACTGGTGGTAATGATTGAATGCATGAGGACCACACGTTGTCTGCAACTGGGTCAGGTCGGTCGGTCGGTCAGTCGCAGACGTCGATGGCGAAGGGTGCGAAGCCGTCTTCTACCACTAGCCGGACGCCCTCGTAGAGCATGAGCGCGCCGCCTACGGTCACTAGGAAGACGATGCAGAGCAGGATGATGGACTGGCGTCCCGAGCGACGTACGTAGCCCAGGACAAAGTGCTGCGCCATCGCCGTGACCACGAGCGAGAGCGCGAAAATGAGCGCGGCCCACTGCCAGTGGATCATGTTGAAGACGGCGTACTTGGTCGTGGCGGCGGCCGACGAGTAGAGCACCATAAGCGCCGAGTTGGCGGCCAGCACCTCGGGCATGACGCCCATCTCGATCAGGATAGGGCTCGTCACCATGGCCGCGCCAATGCCGAACGTGCCGGCGATGACTCCGGCCATGACACACGCCGGCGCGAACAGACTCACGGTCTTGCTGCTCCAGCGCACGTCGCCTTCAGCGAACGGGTAGTTGAGCGTCTTCTTGGCCTCGTACTCCTTGAGCAGCAGTCTGGCCGCGAACACCTCGAAGGCGACGATGCACGGGATTTCAGCCGCCAAGAGCACCCAGTAGGTGACGCCGCCGCAAGGCACGAGCGAGTCGGCGATGCTCACGGCCAGGATCAGCAGGTAGCACGCGAACGCGGCGCCGTGCTTCTTTCTGTCGAATCGACGCTCTTGCTTGATGATCTTGGCAAGCCCAGGGTCGATCGACGGGTCTCCTCGCTCTATCGCAGCACGGACCCTGACGGCGTCACTTCGAGGCGTCATGACTGGTGCCACGCGCATTGAAGGCGTCAGACTCGCGCCGTCCACGTAGTCGATCAACGGAGACGCCGGAGCTTCAATGTCGGCTGTCTTGGCCTTCTTGATCATCGTCGACTCCTTCTTGAACATGGCGATGGCCTTCACCAGCATCCGCGAGTTGCTGATCGCGAGCATGGCGACGATGAGCAGCGAGAGGAGGTAGGAAGGCAGCAGATTGGTCAGTACCGTGCCGACGACGACGCCGCCAATGACTGCCGGGATCATGATCATGACTAAGTCGGGGTCGATCAGCGGCCGGTCGACCTTCGGGTTGCGCTTGCGCGCGTTGAAGGCGGCGTTGGCGATGCCTCCGCCAAAGATGCCGAGGTTGGCGATTGGAGTGGCGACCTTGACGTCGAAGCCCATGAGCAGCACCATGGTCGGGATCATGATGACTGCGCCGCCGACGCCTCCGGCCGCGGCGATGACGAGCGCGACGGCGATGATGACGAGCCCGACCGCGTCGTTGAGGTCCATGGATGAGATTTCAGGCACGGAGGCGACGCTGGCGTTGTCGTCGGCATTGGAGATGGAGGTGTCGGCGCTGCAGGTGAGGAGGAGGACGGATGCGAGGACTAGGAGAAGACAGGAAGCGGTCGGCCCTGACATTGGCCCTGGCATTGGAGCTGTCGTCACGGACGCCTGCAGCCCGCGAGGTGTTGTCTGTGACGCGAGATGTGGAGTGGAGGGGATTGAATGCGAGTGACGTTCAAACACTCATCTGCATGGTGGTCAATCGTGATCAAACCTCTATGAAATAGTCATTGATTCTTATCGAATAGTTATTTTAGAGATCATGACTCATTATGCCGTGTTGCAGCGCTGAAATCAAATGCAGTACATAATATGATATATAGTTGAGTAGCTCATTTGCCGCAATGATTTGCCAGTCGAATCACGATGTTTGATGTTTGAGTGCAGGGCAAGCGGCATCGCTCGCATTGGCAATGGACGTCAACCAGCAGTTCTGCGCGTCGAGGTTGCCAATTGCCCAGTCCTGCAGGTTTCAGTTCGTCTTGACGAGCCCCAGCATCGAACGGATGGAGGCAAGTCTTTCAACCGGAGGAGGTCACTCGTCAAGCTCAATGACTTCAAGACGAGCTTACCGACTGCTGAGCGTTCAACAGCGAAGCTGATGCCGCGTCCGACCAGCTCATTGACGCCAGCAGCTCCGACACTACAGAGCTCGAGCGCTAATGAAAAGTCCAATCCATAGCTTTGCATTACCTTTTTGCATTGTACCAAATCGTGCGATCATAAGTCCGATCTTGAAGCGGCGCGTCCGGAGATCTCCCCCCTCCTCCAAAGAGCCGATCAACCCCCTCGTCCTCAAGGCCATGGGCAATGCCACGAGTGGCGACAATGGCCAACCCTCGGACGCCTTCGCTCAAGCCGCGCGGTTCAAGTCCGAGCTTGGCGAGATGCAGCGCGCGCTCCAGTCTCTCCAGTCATCACCGTCCGCCCCTCTCCTCCCCCATCAACGCACTATAGACGGCGTTATCATCTCCTGCAATCCAGGTAGCTACCTCTTTCAACACTACACTCACAACAACCATGTCGATACCAAGTAGACTAACAACTACGCCATCAGACGTCCGAGTACTGGTGGGTCCGGTGGTCGGCAAGGTCGCCTTTGACTCGGCTCGGGTGCTCCTGGAAGTCGACACTCGGTCTACAATCACGTGCCACATCTCCGCCATCAACGCCTTGACCGCTACCATGTCCGAGCTGCCACAGTGTCGCTGTACACTCACACTCGAAGCTCAACAACCGACCGTCTTCGTCATCAAGAGACTGTCACCTGGGCGAGAGTACCGCGTCTCCTTCAGCGGCATCCGACAAGAAGATACTGCAGCTCGACGCGGTTCCTTCCGTACCCCAACGCTCGAGAGTGGAGACAGCGAGCTACGAGTGATTGCAGTGAGTGGAGACGACCCGTCAGCCCTCCAAGCGGGCGAACGGAGCGTCTGGAGGAGTGTGCGAGCTCGCGTCGAGCTCAAAACCGTCGACTGTATGCTCCACCTGGGCGGCCAAGTCGCCATGAAGCGGATGTTCGACTATGCGGCGCTGTTACTGCTCCAACACGGCAGTTCGTCGAGTGACGGCGCGATCGACTGGCGGGGAATGGAGGGAAGAGCGGTCGAAGTGATGCGTGAAGCCTATCGGACGCAGTGG
Organism: Phytopythium montanum; assembly: GCA_023338065.1. NCBI lineage: Eukaryota > Oomycota > Peronosporomycetes > Pythiales > Pythiaceae > Phytopythium > Phytopythium montanum. The sequence goes on from JAADXY010000201.1 coordinate 29,123, forward strand.
TCGCTGTCTAAAGACGTGCAGTTCGTGCTGGCCAACGCGAGTAACCTGATGATGTGGAGCGATGCGGACATCTACCCGGAGTTCACGACCCGCAAGGAGTTCTACATGGATCATGACCAGCCGACGATGCAGGTAAAGCGGTCGACAATGTCACTACAATGGCTATCGGAGGCTCATACTAACGGGTTTGGCACTCTAGATGCAAGTGATTCGGACGGTCACGAGGTGTGCGAGGCGGTTGTATCACGACTACCAGCGTCAGCTGTGGGACGACGACATGGAGGCGGTCTTGGAGCGCGAGGTATACTCTCTTTAGTACTATTTCCCCACTCCTGGTAGCCAGTCGCTAACACTCGGGGTTCAAACAGGCAGAGATGTTGTCGGTGGCGGAGAATGCTCTGGACTCCTCTGGGAAGATCTTCAAGCTGTCGCTGCAGATCCCCAAGGTCGCTCAAGACCTGGAGGTACAGAAGCAGCGACGGGAGATTGAAGGCGCTCGGCGTGTTGAGAAGCAGTTGAGAGCACTGGAAGCCGAGAAACTCAAGCTCGAGACGCAGCTCGTGAGTTTCAACCAGTTGCTGGCTCCTCAACGAGGCGAAGAGTTCGCGTACAGCGTTGGAGCCATCACGGTGCTGTTCCTGGACTTGAGAAGCGGTCGACTTGAGCCTGGAGGAGCTCAAGCGGCCGACAATTCGGTGCTGAGTCCGCTTCAGTGGGAGTTCATCGAGCGAGCGCTTGAGGAAGAGGGTACGCGGCTTCTGGTCGTGTGTATGGAGCTTCCAGTCGCAGACGAAGGTCTTGGCAAGCTGGATGGTTGTAAGGGGGGAGCGACAGCTTGGGGACGCAACTCGGAGGCTCAAGCGCGGCTTTTGGCTTCGCTCTTTGACTGGAAGCTCGAGCGTCCGAGTCGAGAGTTCGTCTTGCTGTCCGGTTCGGGGCAACACGGCGCTCTCAGTGCCAAGACGACGATCAAAGACGCCAAGTTGCGGTCAGAGAGTATGCAGTACGTGGTCAGCAGCATCACAGCGGGTTCCTATACTGAGACCAAGGCGCTTCCGCTACTTGGGGACGTGAAGTCAACGCTTTCGAGCCTTAGACGACGCTCAGAGGCGGTGATTCACGACCGGTTCCAAGTGGATCACGGCCGCATCAACTGTGGCAACAAGGGGTTTGCCGTCTTGACGCTCCAGTGTGGCGTCGATTCTTCTTCTCCAGTCATTCAAAGCCAGCAAGTCCACGGAAGTGGTGATGGAGATGGCTCTCTACCTCGGGTAGTACTTGGACCGGTCGTTGGCTGGGTGGATCACCACTCGGCTATGATCTTGATCGAAGTCGACCGAGACGCGGACGTGTCCTGTGTAGTCGATAGCTCGTTGACTGGCGACCGTCATCGGTTGTTCCAGCGCTTCAAGGCCAACCGACCGAACGCGTTCCGCTTGACGCGGTTGAGACCTGAACACTACTACCACGTGAGTTTCTCGAGCATACAACGTCCAAGCGACTTCACCGCGTCGTTCACGACCGTGTCGCTATGTCCAGAGACGTTCAACATCGTCGCAGTCTGCAACGACGCGTCACTCCACTCCACCGATGCGGTGACTACTACCACAGACTCGACACTGTGGCCGATACTAGCGGACCAAACGGTGGACGTCCCATACAACTCGATCGACTTGACGCTGCACCTTGGCGGTCAGTTCTTCCCGACCACCAGTTCATATGTGACGGAAGCATTGCGGATGGCTGAGGAACTGGTTCAAGACGGGATCGACTCGTCCAAGACGTTTGATGATCAACTTCCAGAGGTGGAACGCATAGCCGACAAGCTCCGGCAGGTGTACCGACTTGGCTGGACGGTATCAGCAGTCCGACAGCAGCTAGCGAGTGGCGCGCACGTGTTCTTGGTCAACGAGAATGACTTGCTTCCAGTATCGGTAGCGTCGACTTCGGCTGGTCTGGTAGTTCAGCGACTGCTACGTCAAGTGCATCGCGAGTACGTGGACCTGCTGCTTCCGCCTATGAAGCGCCGACTTGGGGGAGTTCCCAGAGTGATCGCGCATCGATTCGGGGTCTTTGGGGCGTTTGTACTACCTGCCGGAAGCTCTGAAGGTGGCGACAAGGCGAGTTTCATTGAGGATTCGGTATGGCTGGAGCTTGACGCGGTACTGACGGACGACAAGATGGAGGTTCTCGTGCTGATCACGACCGATCCAGTGGTCAGAGAGTCACCGACTGATACTATGGAGCAAGCCAGGCTTCGTGAATGGCACCGGAACCAGTTTGGCTTCCACCAACGGGACTTGGACAGACTACTAGGCGTTCTCTTCAAGTGGCAGCAGCCCAGTCAGTCCGCAACCGACCACATAGTGAACTCCAGTGTATCGACGACAGCTCGACGAGTGGTTCTGGTCAGTGGAGACCACTGCCAGAGCTTCGACTCGGTGATACAGCAGTCCAACTCGTCGGCTCGAGTTGTACCGGTGGCAATGACTGAAGACGCGTCGACTCAAGAGGTTCAGCATAGTGAAATCAACATGTCGAGCATCCGCCAGTTCGTCGTCGGGCCAATGTTCGCTGCGCTATCCACCGAGTCGACTAGCAACGAGTCTCCACGGCCGCTGGTCTTCCTCGAAGGCTCCTTCTTCAGCAAGTACGTGTACAAGCACTCGCTCGTCTTGTGTCGACTCGAAGACGCTACTACTGGTGACGACCATAGTGGACCAAAGCGTGACGACTTGCCGAGTGTAGAGCGAGTCGACAAGCCGAGCGAGCGACCGTCTCGATGCCAATTCCTACGACTTTCACTGTCCGCGGCCGGGTCCAGCAGCATACAAACTTCAAGAGACTGCGGCCACTCGGTCACCTGTCGGTTCGTGTGTCGAGATCCCGTCGCGTCTCGAGTTCAAGTGGGTCACGAGAGTCAAGGGTCTTCAGTATGCGTGATGTTCGACGCGATCCCTTCAAGCTCGATCGACGGTGCCTCTAGTACCTCGATCCTCCAGATGAGACTACCGCAGTGGCTATCAGAGGTACGTTGTGCCCTCACACTCGACTCCCTACCCCATCTAACACTTGTGACTACCTCCAACACTCTTCAGGTCATCCTCCAGCCCTTGACAACCGAAGAAGAAGCTCAAGTAGCCGAACGAGCCGATCTATTGACCGTCAAAGCTGACGCGATCTCCACCACGTTCGAGCAATCCTCAGAGCTCGTTACCGGCTTGTTGACCCTGTCTTCCGACCCTCGCGGCTTCATCACCGAGCTCGCTCGACTATCGACCGAGTTCTTCAACCGACTAGCGGGTTCAGCAGTCCAAGAGAAGCTCGAGGCGCCACCAACTCGCTTCGCTGTCCGCCTCGTGCTCTATCGACTGCTCACAGTCGAAAGCGACGCGTCTACGATGTTGGGAGCAGTCGACAAGGCGGGCTTTGAGCGTCTACTGACCAGGATCTTCCTCGATGGATGGATGCTCAGCCAGCGACTGACCAAGCTGTTCATTGAGACGACGACGACGACGTGAGCAGCGAGTCCATTACGGTTCGGTCTCTATAAATAGCCAAAGCAAGTGACTTCACGAACCCAGAGCGAGCTTCCTCCTTCAAAATTAGGCGCGTGAACGTGTCACTGGCTTGGATACGCTCCTTGACACGCATGGCGCGAGAATAGGCGGCGTGGATCGGCAGCCAAGTGTGACAGATCGCCTTGCAGCTGAGCTATTTCCAAGGCCGGAGGTGATGGCCGTCAAGGCTTCACTTCCACAACTCGAAGCTCGAGCTGTCGTCTCCTTCCTCCACACTCAACTTCACTATGTCCTGCAGCTCTCGACCGTCTCAAGGACCCATCAGTGTCGTCTCGGTAGTGTTTCTGCTACTCCTACAAGTCCACACAGCGAGCGGTTGTATCCACGACTCGCTCCGCCACTCGATCTCCTCCAACCGCCAGCTCTACAGCTCTGAGCACCCTCTAGAGACCCATACCCGACGTCTGGACGAGCAGCAACCGATTCCAGGAGACCCGACCAACTACCAGAGCTATGGTCGATCTGTCGGCGACCTGGTCCCGGCTGAAGTCTACCAGCCGATCCGGATCACCCCGTACTTCGACAACTCGACGCTCGATCTCCTACCCAGCGACAAGCGGGACGTGCTCCTGCGGATCATCCCGGACGCCATCCGCGAGTTCTCGCTCGCTCTCCAGGTCGTTCCGGTACTAGGCAACTTGACGGCTCAACACTCGTGTGACGTCCAGTGGATGACGACGCCTGCCGTGTGCAAGACGTTCGTTGCGGCCGAGACGTGCTTCGAGATGGAGATCCCGGCCGACCACTTTGGCTCGACCAAGCAGTGCGAGACGTGTCTGACTCGTGGCTGTGAGTTAGGCGACTGCAGCTACTCTCAAGGCCAAGGAGTAGCCGATACTGACTTCCTGCTATACGTCCGAGCTGCCGACTCGCGGTACTGCGAGGGACAAGTGCTGGCGTACGCGACTTCGTGCCAGAAGGACCAGTTCGACCGGCCGACGTTCGGCATGACCAACTTCTGCCCGGATCAACTGAGTAGCGACCCGAAGGACTACGCGACTCAAGTGGCCACTGCTCTGCATGAACTCACCCACGCGCTGGGCTTCTCAGCGCAGTACTTTGCCTACATGAGGCATCCAGACGGGACCCCAAGGACGCCACGCGACTCGACTGGCGGTCCACAGTCGTCGTCGACGACGAGCGACAATCAGTGTCCGAACGACAACAGTTCGACGACGGGGAACTTCGCGGTGCCGTCGTCGACGACTATAGTGTACTCGAATGAGCGCGACCAGGTCGTAGCCAAGCTGGTGACTCCGCGAGTGGCTGAGTTCGTCAAGCAGCACTTCAACTGCTCGACGGTGGCAGGAGCGGAGTTGGAGTCGCAAGATGCTGGCTGTGTCGGCTCTCACTGGGAGGAGAGACTGTTCGAGCCCGAGTACATGACGCCAGTGTCGAGCTTCCGCAACGTCTTGAGCGGCTTGACGCTCGCGTTCTTCGAGGACTCGGGATGGTACCGGACGAACGCGTCGCGGGCTCAGCGACTCTTCTTTGGGGAGAAGCGCGGCTGTAACTTCGCGACCGACAAGTGTATCGACCCAGAGACGTCGACGCCGGTCGATAGCGACCACTACTGCACTGACAACCACGTCGAGAGCTGCTCCTTGGATGCGACTTCGCGGTCGGTATGTGCTGTATCAACTGGCAAGGCCGGGATCCCGGACGTCTATCGGTACTTCCTCGACGATGAGACCAAGGGCGGAGACAACGAGTTCGCCGACTTCTGTCCGCTCAACGTTGGCTTTGCGTTCGGAGACTGTACGGTCCAAGACAACCTCGCGTTAGCTCCAGACTCGGACATGAACATCTTGGGGGAGACGTACTGCCCGACGTGTAGGTGTACTGCTACGTCTCTAAGGAGCAGCGACTCGAGCGACTGGATCGTCAGTGAACGGCGACAGACTGGATGCTACGCCATGCAATGCATCTCGGGAGGTAGCGAAGACACTGGACGGGCATCGAACGCGACGGTAGTGGAGCTGACGGTCGCGAGGAGCCAGACAGGAGACGTCTTGGCGGTCAACTGCACGGCCAAAGGGGATCAAGTGGCGGTTCCCGGCTTCTCCGGCTTCGTCACATGTCCAGACCCGAGTGTGATCTGCGGATTGGGCATGACGGACACGTTCGAGACTGCGCTAGGCACGCGGATGACTGTCGTGGACGAGCAGACGAACGTCGAGGCCGGGAAGACGCTCCGAAGCGTGAGCAGCTCCAGTTGTCTAGGTGGCGGGGTTGTTCGCGGGTTAGCTAGTGTTGCGTGGGTCGTAGCAACGGCGCAGTGGTTGCATCTAAGCTAGGCCTATACACAGTAGCTTCCCGTGTCTTTGAGCGATGTTGTTGAGCGTTCTTGGCTATAGTAGAGCTCGAAGACTAGCTTGTTAGTGGGGACATAGGATGGCTGGGGTGCTAGTTCCCAGACTTGACCATCGGTCTGACCATGTGTGAACCTGGTTGGGTATCTTCGGACCCATTCAAGCAAGAGATGAGCTTGAAATAGCCCTCGACATGGCTCAACACTGTGTCTGAGCTGACCAGGCAAGCATGTCGAGCGATCCACGACGGTCTCCTCCGCATCCACAGCGACAAGGAGCTCAGTCATTCTCCATCTGGGTACCGGCAGCGATCGTGGGTCTCATAGACGTCACCGCTTGTCATGCTCACGCTCGGTCTCCTAGCCGTCACCTTCGGTCTCTCCAGCAATTTCGACACTGTCGACGGCTGCATCCATGACACGCTCCCGCACGCGGTCATCGGCAGTCAGCAGTCGTATCCGAGCTCGCACCCGTTCATCCAAGCGGAGGAAGAGCGTGAGCGCCGTCGACTGACTCCACAATCGTTCGACATTGTCAACTACCAGTCGTACCACCGCACGATCGGCACGCTGGTCGACTCGTCCGTCTATCAACCGATCCGTATCACTCCGTACTACGACAACTCGACGCTGAGCCTGCTGCCATCGGACCAGCGAGCCGTCGTCTTCCGTGTCATCCCGCAGGCCATTGCGTACTTCAGCCAGACGCTGTCCGTCGTCCCGGTGGAAGGCAAGCTCGCAGCTCAGCACTCTTGCTACTACCAATGGAACACGGACCCGCCAGTGTGCAACACGTTCGTGGAAGACGAGACGTGTTTCGAGATGGTGATCCCTCCCAGCCACTTTGGCGCGACGCGCAAGTGCGAGACGTGCTTGGCTGAAGACTGTGCGGTCGGTGACTGCAGCTTCTCGCCGAGTCTAGGCGTCCCGGACTCGGACTTTGTGCTGTACGTGCGGTCGGAAGCCACCGAGTACTGCGGCGGGCAGACGCTCGCGTACGCGACTTCGTGCCAGAAGGACCAGTTCGACCGGCCGACGTTCGGCATGGTCAACTTCTGTCCCTCTCGGATCAGTTCGGACGCTGGAGACTACGACGACCAAGTCGCCGTGGCTCTACACGAACTCACACATGCTCTAGGCTTCTCAGCGACGTTCATCGCTTATATGAGGAAGCCGGACGGCACGCCGCGTACTCCTCGCGACAAGTACGGAGACCCGCCGATCCAGACGACCGGAACGTGTCCTGGTGGCAAGAGCATCACGTCGGCGTTCGTCAAGCCGGATAGCAACACGGTCGAGTACTCGACGG